>CAUYQU010071399.1:0-69988 GCA_963574635.1 Cheracebus regulus | reverse complement strand
TTAGTTGTACTCCTAGGTATTGTATTCTCTTTGTAGCAATTGTGAATGGCAGTTTGTTCTTGATTTGGCTCTCTTTAAGTCTGTTATTGGTGTATAGGAATGCTTGTGATTTTTGCACATTGATTTTGTATCCTGAGACTTGAGTGGTTTGTTTTTATTGCTAAACTTTATCAACCCAGACAGAAACGTGTATCCATCATGGGTCAATCAGAGAAACAGGGCTTCTTAGAGCCAACACCAAAGATCTTGGCGAGTCAGTCTACTCTGGTCATGGCTGTGGCTCTGCTGTCCTTTACGGTAGCCACATCCACCATGCCTTTGGCAATTCAGTGCTGCAATTCACTTGGCCCCTGCAGCCCTGGGATCTCCTAATCTTCATTGCATTTAGGGACTTAGTAGCGCAGAAATTCCAACTGTAATTTGTGGCCTCCAGAAAAGAGTTCGAGGATGCCGAGTTTCCTCTCACGTATTTATTTCTCATAACTAGAGAAAAATGTGCCTCTGGATCCTCTTGGGATGGGTGAGGTCTGGCAAGCCAGATCTACTCTAACATTCCAGTATGTCTGTGCTGTACCAAGAAAGTCTGGCATTTCAACTTCATTTAATGTAGCCCACCTTTGACTTTATATTTTAGCCAACCAAACATGCTGTGGTGGGTCCATATCAATAAACGTCTGATTCAACCATGCATTTTCCCTGTCTTGATCTCACACCATTAATGCTAAATCAGGATTACTGCAGCCTCCTTTTGTGAGAAAGTTTCCAAGCCACAGCACAGGAACCAGGGAAGAGCCTGGCACTCCTGCTGAGTTAAGGAGGCTGGACTGAGGCTGGAAGTCCAAGGTGGCTGGAATTTGCAGGACAAAGTGCCAGAGAGGAGAGACTTACTCAGGCCGAGGGTTCTGGAGATCTGCAGAGGAAGCCCTGTGAATATTCAGCTGCTACTGATCAGCTCTTACATGTGAGGAAACTGAAGACATGAAGGAACCATCTGAGAGGATGAGAGAGAAAAGTCCCAGTCACAAAATTAGGGTTTTCCCACCATCCAGATTGGAAAACCTCATGATTCACTGGGGCATTGTATAGAGTACGCAGAAGAGTTTTGCCTCAGTAGTGGGGAGTAACTAGCCCTGAGCTAAATGCTGTTCCAGTTCTGCCTAACAAATATTAAAAGCAAGATCCAAAGGAATGAAATAGGTTCCAAGTAATTTACCTGTGTCCCAGAGCAAAGTTTAAGAATGTACATAGGAATGCAAAAATATCCAGCACCAACTAGCATAATGTCTAGCATTTAATCAAAGATTCCTGGGCATGCAAAGAAGCAGGAAACTATGGTTCAAAGTGAAAAGAAAAATAAACTCATTGAAATTGATACAAAATTGACACAGATATTAGAATTAGCAGATAAGGACATTAAAACAGTTATTAAAATTGTATTCTGATGTTCCAGAAGTTAACTAGACACATGGAGGTATTAAAAAAAAAAAAAAACAGCTGAACTTCTTCTTTTTTTTTTTTTGAGAAAGTATCTTACTCTGTAGCTCAGGCTGGAGTGCAATGACACAATCTTGGCTCACTGCAACCTCTGCCTCCCGGGTCCTGGTTGAAACAATTCTCCTGCATCAGCCTCCTGAGTAGCTGGGGCTACAGGCACATGCCACAATGCCCAGCCAATTTTTGTGTTTTTAGTAGAGACAGGGTTTTGCCATGTTGGCCAAGGTGGTCTTGAATTCCTGACCTTGTGATCTGCCCAGCTGAACTTCTATTGATGAAAACCACAATGTAAGAGAGAAAAATTTCACTGGATAAGATTAATGGCACATTTGAAAAAAGAAAAAAGATTAGTAGACTCATAGATATTGCAATGCAATATACATTCTCCAAAATGAAGAACATACAGAAAAAGTGTTTTTTAAAACAAAAATATGAAAAAAGCATCAGAGAGCTATGTGGAATAATTTGCAGAAATACTAATATATGTGTAATAAGGAGTGAGGGTAAACAGAAAAAATACTTTAAGAAATAGTAGTAATTTTTTTCAAAATGGAATAAAAGCTAGAAAACCACAGATTTAAGAAGCTTAATGCATATAAAGAACCAAAAAAAAAAAAAAAGAAAAGCACACCAATGTATTGTGGGGTTTATAACATTTGTATAAGTAATTGCATGAAAATACTATAAAGGAGGGGGATGGAAGTGTACAATGTGAGATTCTTAGACTGTACATGAAGAAATCTAACGTCACCTAAAGGTAAACTATGATAAATTAAAGTTGTGTACTGTAAAGCCTAAAACAACGACTAAAATAAAACCAAAAACTCCAAAGAGTTGGCTAAGAAACCAACAAAGGAAATCAAATGGAATCATAAAAAATATACAGTTAATACAAAAGAAGGCAGAAAACAGGAAAAAAAGAAACAAAGAATAGATGGGACCGAAATGAAACAAATAGTAAGATTTCATTGCCTATTTGCATTTCTTCCATGAATTGCTTGTACATATTTTTTATGACGCTGTGTTACATTGATGTGTGAGATTTCTTAACTTTGTAATACTTTTCTGTTTGAAGTGACTAATACTTTTTCCCACTTTGTCTTATCAGTTTGTTTGTGTTTTAATTTTTAATGAAGTGTCTTTTTTAAAAATACAGAAGTGCTAGTTTTTTAATCTTGCAAAATCTGCTTTAAAATCAAAAAGTGGCTTCCAGGGTTTCTTTCTTAGTTTAAAAGATCTCTCTTGGACCATAATTCTGAAGTTATTCACCTGTGCATTTCTAAAATGTTTATAGTTTTTCTTTTTATGTTTAAGTAATTGAATCAAAACCTACTTTTACATGTGGTATGAAGTAAGGCTCTAACTTTATCTTTTCCAAGTGGATGGCCATTTCCCCAGTACTATTTTTTTTGGATGATTTAGTATTTCTTCTCCTATTTGAAATGTTTTCCTCCACCTCACTGCCTCACTGCTAGATATGGGTCTGTTTGTAAATCTTGATTTTGTGTAATGAATCTATCAGTTCACTTCCAAGACAACACTACATTGTTTTAACCAGTCCAGCTTTCTAAGTCATTCTCCTATTTTTTTCACATTTTGCTACTTCTCTGCATCCTTCAATAAATTTAGAATGAGTTTGTAAAATTACACAGTCATGATTTGATTTTGTGATTGCATCGATCTTTTAGATTAATTGCTGGAAAAATAATATCTGTAATATTTAGAGATGGGGATATACAGTTGACCCTTAAACAACATGGCAGTTAGGGGCACTGACCTCTCATGTAGTTGAAAATTTGTGTATAATGTGTGACTCCTCAAAAACATAACTACAGGTAAGCAACTGCTGATTGGAAGCCTTACCGATCACATAGACTGTCAACACATCTTTTGTATGTTAGATATGTGCTATGTTCTTACAATAAAGTAAGCTAAAGAAAAGAAAATATCATTTCAAAAAGTCATAAGAAAGGAAATGTATGTACTATAAATTGAGTGGAAGTGGACCATCATAAAGGCCTTCGTCCTCATCATCTTCAGCTGAGTAGGGTGAGGAGGGGAAGGAAAAGGAAGAGGAAGAGTTAGTTTTGCTGTCTCAGGGAGTGGCAGAGGTAGAAGAAGATCCATGGATAAGTAGACCTATGCAGTCCAAACCTGTGTTCAAGAACAAACTGTGTTTTCTGCTATATTGCTGGGAAAATTATGTATATTGATCTCCTTCCTGGTACCATAGTGAATTATTATACTTGTTCTAATTATTTGTCTACTGGATAGTTCAAGAAAATTTGGTTGGGGAAATTTCTTCCATTCTTTGATTGTATCTCTTCTCAATTTTTTTTTTCCTTCTCTTACTTGAATTCCTAGTGGATAGATATTCTACCTTCTAAATTGATCCTATGGGATTCTTAACATTTTCTACTATTTTCTTTCTCTTTTCCTTACTTTCTGGGGCACTTCAGTTTTATTTTCTAGATAACTACTTTGGGTTTCAGCTGTATCCATTCTACTGTTTGATCCTTCTCTTGAATTTTTTTATTTTGACAGACAGCTATGTTATTTTCTAAGAACTCTGTTTTTCTCTAATTGCTTCTTTTTCATAGCAATGTGTTCACATTTTATGAAATACTCATTTAATGGGTGCAATCTCCTTCAAGGTTATTAATTAGAATTCTGCTTATCAGATATTCTCACCTGCCCCCACAGGTTAATTGGTCTTTTTAATCATCTAGGTCTTTATTCATGCTATTTTTTTCCCACTCAACATTAGGCCATCTTTCATTGTCTTATTTATATTTACAAAAGAAGGACTGTGTTAATGAAGGTAGAAAGTTGGTGTTATTGGTTTCATTGGTTTCTTGGGTTTTTTTTGCAGGGGCGTGGTGGTATGTTCCTAAACTCCACCCTAGTATGCCTGGTCCAGAATGCGAAGGCCATCTTTGATAGTGGGAAGTCTGTTGTGTTGACAGACAGGATCCACTTCAGTCTTCCTGGGGGATGAAGCAAGCTCAAGAGGGAAGAGCTGAGCTTATTTTTCCCCAGGTAAAGTTGCCTTTTGTCTCTTTCTTCCCAACTTCAGTGTCCATTGTGAGGGGTCAGAGGTGCCTCAAGTTGTGCCTGCCCTGAGCAATGATGATGATGACAGTTGACAACGATGATGACATGACAATAATTGCCGACATTTATTAACATTCACTGTGCTCCAGACACTCTTTTGTGATGTGGCTACAGCAAGGTTCAGTCACGTTCAAGGTTTTTTGCAGCAAATAAGAGGCAGAGCTCAGGTTGAAACCCAGGTATGTTTCAGAGGCCATACTCTCACCCTCTAGGCCCATATGTCCTTATCCTGCCTGAACTTCAGAACACTTGGGCACTTTAAGAAATATTACTTTAGACCCATTATATCAGGATTTCTTGGAGTAGGGCCCAGGTATCTGTAGTTTTAGACTCCGTGGATCGTTTCAACATGCAGCCAGGATCGAAAACCTGTGCCTTTCCAGGGTGCACTTGATCTTGGTTGCAGTCTTCTGGCTGTCAGTAACTTAGGCAAATGACATTTCTCCTTTTGCAGTATAGAGCTACCAGCTCAGCTGTTCAGAATGTTGTTCTTTGCTAATTCTTTGCTACTCTGGCACAGTTCTTACGTACAAATATTTCTATAATTGTTATATATTCTTGAATTATTAACCCTTTATCATGATAAAATATCCTTATTTGTTTCTGGCAACAGTATTTGTCTTAAAGATGATTTTGTCTAATGTGAGCATAGTTACTCAAACTTTCTTTTGGTTAGCATCTGCACAGTATATCATTTTCTACCTTTTTACTGACTCTTTGTGTCTATAAGTATAAAGTGAATCTCTTATAGAAAGTGTGTAATTGGATCATGCTTTTAAAATCCATTGTGCAATTTCTGCCTTTTAATTGGAGGGTTTAATCTTTTAATGTAATTACTGATAAGGAATGATTATGTCTGCCAGTATGCTATTTGTTTTCTGTATGTCTTACCTTTTTTTGTGTGTTGCCGTATCAGAACACCTGAGATTGGGTAATCTGCCAAAAGAAAAAAGGTTTATTTAGCTCATGGTTCTGCAGGCTGGAATGTTCAAGATTGGTCAGTTGCATCTGCTGGCTTCTGGTGAGGGCCTTGTGCTTCCTCTAAACATGGCAGATAAAGGGAAATGCAAAAAGGGAAAAACATGAGAGGCAACCTCACTTTATAACAACCAAATCTTACCAAAACTAATCCATTCTGCAGAGAACTATCCCAGTCTTGTGAGAAAGATATTAATTCATCTTAAGTTAATCATCCCTTGAAGACACCACCTCCAAACACTATTGCATTGGTAATTAAAATTCTACCTGAGTTTTTGGCTGGGACAAACCACATCCAAACCCCATTATTTCTATATGAGTTTAATTTCCTATCTAGTCGTGTGTGTGTGTGTGTGTGTGTGTGTGTGTGTGTGTGTGTGTGTGTGTGTTTAATTTCAGCCTAAATGACCTCCTTTACTATTTGTTGTGGGGCAGATTCCATAGAGACAGATTCTCTCAGCTTTGGCTTATCTGGTAATGTCTTGATTTTTCCTTCATTTTTGAGGGATAGTTTTGCTGGATATGGAATTCTTGATTTACACTTTGTTTTTTCTTGCCGTTTTATGGCCTTCTGTCTTGCATGTTTTCTAATGAGAAACTAGCTGTTAATCTTATTGGGACCTCTTGTATGTGGTAAGTCACTTATCTTTTGCCTTCAAGCTTCTGCCTTTGACTTTGGCTTTTGACAGTCTCATTATGATATGTCTAGGTATGGATCTCTGAGTTTATTTTACTTTGATTTCATTGAGCTTGGATGTGTGGATTATTGTCTTTCATCAAATTTGGGAAGTTTTTGGCCATAATTTCTTCAAATGCATTTTATGCCCTTTTCACTTTCTCTCCTCTCCTGTTGATACTCCATTGCATGCACGTTGGTACACTTTATGATGACTCACATGCTTCTTAGGATCTGTTCATTTTCTTTATTGCTTATTCTGCTGCTCAGACTGGATCATCTCAATTAACCTATCTTTAGGTTAACTGACGATTCTTTCTTCTGCCTACTCAGATCTGCTCTTGAACCCCTGTAGAGAGTTTTTTATTTGAGCTATTGTTCTTTTCAATCTATAATTTCTAATTTCTATATGGTTATTTTTTTTTTCAGGCAGAGTCTTGTTCTGTCACTTAGGCTAGAGTGCAGTGGTATGATCATAGCTCACTGCAGCTTCAAACTTTTGGGCTCAAAGGATCCTCCCTCCTGCCTCAGCCTCCTGAGTAGCTGAGACTACAAGTGCATGCTACCACATCTGGCTAATTTTTGTATAGTTTTTGGTAGTGAGGGGATCTTGCTATGGTGCCCAGGCTGGTCTCAAACTCCTGGCCTCGAGCAGTCCTTCTGCCTTTGTCTTCCAAATTGCTGGGATTAAAGGTGTGAGCCACCATGCTCAGCCCTATTTGGTTCTTAGAATTTCTATCTCTTTATTAATATTCTCTATTTGGTGAGACATCATTCTCATCTTTCTTTAGTTCTTTAGACAGTTTCCTTTAGCTCTTTTAATATGTTTAAAATAGCTGATTTAAAGTCTTGGTCTTCTAAGTCCACTATGCCTTTCTTAAGGATCGTGTGTGTGTGTGTGTGTGAGTATATATATATGTGAGATATGTATATGTGAGATATGTATATGTATATGTATATTGAGATGGAGTCTCAGTCTGCTGCCCAGGCTGGAGTGCAGTACCATGATCTTGGCTCACTGCAGCCTCTGCCTCCTGGCAGAGTTCAAGCAGTTCTTATCCTTCAGCCTCCCAAGTAGCTGGGATTACTGGCATGTGCCACCACAGCCACCTAATTTTTGTATTTTTAGTAGAGACAGGATTCCACCATGTCAGCCAGACTGGTCTCGAACTCCCGACCTCAGGAGAGATCCACCTGCCTCAGCCTTCCAAAGTGCTGGGATTATAGGCAGGAGCCACTGTGCCCCTGGTCAGGGATCACTTTTTTTTTTTTTTCAGCTGAGTCTCACTCAGTCGCCCAGACTGAAGTGCAGTGGTGCAATCTCAGTTCACTGCAACCTCTGCCTCCCAGGTTCAAGCAATTCTTCTGCCTCAGCCTCCCAAGTAGCTGGGACTACAGGTGCACACGACTTACCCGGCTAATTTTTTGTATTTTTAGTAGAGATGGGGTTTCTCCATGTTGGCCAGGCTGGTCTTGAACTCTTGACCTCAGGTGATCCACACACATCAGCCTCCCTAAGTGCTGGGATTATAGGCATGAGCCACCACACCCGGCCGGGATCACTTATATTGATGGCTTTTTTTTTTTTTTTTTTTTTTTGCCCTGTATATGGGCCATGTTTTCTTGTATTTTCATAGTTCTCTTTTTTTTTTTTATTGAAAACTGGACATTTTCAATAATATAATTTTGTGCCTCTAGAAAGCAAGTTCTTCCTGTCCACCATAGTTTGTTGTTGATGATATATAGTTGGTTGTTTAGTGACTTTTCTGAACGAATTCTGTAAAGTCTACCCTTTGTCATGTGTGGCTACTGAATTGTCTACCAAGTTACTTTGGGAGTTACCTAGTGATTGGAGAGAGATTTCTTTCTTTCTTTCTTTCTTTTTTTTTTTAATGGAGTCTTGCTCTGTCACCAGGCTGGAATGCAGTGGCCCAATGTCGGCTCACTGCAACCTCCGCCTCCTGGGTTCAAGTGATTCTTCCACCTCAGCCTCCCGAGTAGCTGGGACCACAGATATGTGCCACTGCGCCCGGCTAATTTTTTGTATTTTTAGCAGAGACAGGGTTTCACCATGTAGGCCAAGATGGTCTCAATCTCTTACCTCGTGATCCGCCCGCCCCGGCCTCCCAGAGTGCTGGGATTCCAGGCGTAAGCCACTGCACCCGGCCTGGAGAGCAATTTCTTTAAATGCCTGGAGCCAGTACATCTCCCAGTCTTTGCCAAGGGGGTCTGTGTGACTTTTGGGGCACACCTTCACCATTCTGCAAGGCCATTGCCATCTGAGAGCTTAGAGACTTCTCAGGGCTTTCTTGGGCATATGCACAATCCTATGGGTGTGTGTATGTGGCACTCTGTATACCCACAGATATGTTGGGGCTTTTCAAAAGCCCTATGGGTACCTTATTCCCCAGGCTTTTTAAAAAAAGATTTTTGCTTAATACATTGTTTGCCCCAACTGTTACCTACTGATTAGGCAGCTGCAAAGTGAAAGCACTTGCCTATAAATGTTTTTGACAATCACCCCCAGGGAATAGACTGTTCATGCTAAGTGAGCTCAGGGTCAGGTCAAATACAAATAGCTTTGTAAGTATGGTCTTCTAGGGAATCACCAGAATGGTCACATCATGAGAGTTATTTGGGGATGGGACTTTGGAAAAGATCCAGCTTTGTTTCCTTCCCTAAGTGGCTTCCAGGCTGCTCCAGCGATGTAAGCTGTTATTTTTCAAGGGTGCGGTAGAGATGGGGAATGGAGAATGGGTCTAGGGCAAGCCAGAATGCCCCAAATCCTACTGTTCTTACCGAGATTCAGCTCTTCATTTTGAGGAAATGCTTTCAAGGTTGCTGCAAGCCTTTGGTTAATTTCCGGAGTTGTAAACAAGTTGATTCTAACCATTTCATTCAGATTTTTTTCCTTTTATGAGGGAGTGAATTTTTAGGTCTTTGCCACTTTTGCTGATGTCATCTCTCTCCAAATATCTTTAATGGTCTTTAGCTAGCAAGATATTTAAAAAACAAATTTATTGTATCAGTCACTTGGCGAATCTCCTTGCTATCCTAAAATAGGAATCACTTGTTCAAGGGTATTATTTGAGAGGGGTGAAATACAGTTCTTAATCATCTTGGGGTGTTTTTCTACAGTAGCTTTTGCTAAATAGTTGTCTACTCTCCAGCCAGAGTATTTCTGGAATTAAAAAGATTCTCCTTGTTGATATATGTAATGTGGATGAATCTCAGAAGCAATGGCTAAATATAAGATGCCAGATACAAAAGACTGCATACTGTATGATTCCATTTTTATGAAATTCTAGTGATGGAGGAGAGATGAGTGGTCACCTGGGGCTGGGATGTGGGAAGAGAATGGCTACAGAGAAGCACAAGGGAAACTCTGCTGCCATGGAATATTCTGTAGTTTAATTGTGGTGGCACTTCCATGGCCATATGAGTTTATCAGGATGCACTGTGTCAGGAACCGTGCATTTAAAATGGTTGGATTTTCTGCAAAAAATTAGCCAGGCATGGTGATGCATGCCTGTAATCCCAGCTACTCGGCAGCCTGAGGCAGAATTGTTTGAACCTGGGAGGCAGAGGTTGCAGTGATCCAAGATCGCGCCATTGCACTCCAGCCTGGGCAACAGAGCAAGACTCTGTTCCCCGCCCCCCCCCCAAAAAAAGTTGAATTTTCTTTTATATAAATTATAGTTCAATAAAGCCAATAAAAATATCCTAGTTTAAATAATAGATTAAATTTAGTGAAGGTCAGACGCAGTGGCTCACACCTTTAATCCCAGCACTTTGGGAGGCTGAGGCGGGCAGATCACCTGAGGCCAGGAGTTTGAGACCAGCCTGGCCAACATGTTGAAACCCCATTTCTACTAAAAATTAGCTGAGCATGGTGGCGTGAACCTGTAGTCCCAGCTACTTGAGAGGCTGAGGCAGGAGAATTGCTTGTACCCAGGAGGGGGAGGTTGCAGTGAGCCAAGATCATGCCACTGCACTCCAGACTGGGCAACAGCGCAAGACTTTGTCTCAAAAAAAAAAAAAAAATCAGTGACATAATACCGTATTTATTAGGCAAAACAAGATAGGTTTTATCCCAGTAGGTGCTAACGGAAGTCATCTAACAGTCCATGTCAATGACTCTTAGATTTTTGTCTGCATCAGAGCACAGGATGCGTATTTCAGAGTGAATACTGGGTCTGGCTGCACACCCCTTGATTCAAGGCTTGCTGGATGGCCCTGGAGCCCTGGCTTCTGAGTCTTTAACAAACAGAACCAACAGAGGTGTGGTGTGCTGGTGTGAAGTCTTGGAAGATGCCAAGTAAAGCATGTTTAGGTTGCAGAAATGTCAAAAGCATCTTTATTAGATTCAGTTTTTTTTTATTTTTCCCTGCAGACTTCTAAAGGATAAAGACAAATCAAAGCAGCCTTCAGGCATACTAAAAGTTGCTCTGTATTTATGTTATAATTTTTGGAAACTATATTTCCAGAGCAGTTGGGTTAAAAAAAAAAACACCTGAATTTTAGTAGGTGAATGGATAAATAACGTGGTACATTAGATAATAGTTGATTAGTCAGTGCTAAAAAGAAATGAGCTTGTAATTCCAGCACTGTGGGAGCCAAGGCAGATGGATCACTTGAGGTCAGGAGTTTGAGACCAGCCTGGCCAACGTGGTGAAACCACATCTCTACTAAGTACAAAAATTAGCTGGGTGTGGTGGTGGGCACCTGTAATCCAAGCTATTTGGGAGGCTGAGGTGGGAGGATCTCTTGAACCCAGGAGGAGGAGGTTGCAGCGAGCTGAGATCGCAGCACTGCACTCCAGCCTGGGCAACAGATCGAGAGTCTGTCAAAGAAAGAGAGAAAGAAAAGAAAGGAAAGGAAAGGAAAGGAAAAAAAGAAAAGAGAGGAAGGAAGGAAGGAGCTATCTAGCCATGAGAAGACATGGAAAAAACTTTGCATATTACAGTTTGAAAGAAGTCAGTCTGAAAAGGTTATAGACAGTATAGTTCCAACCATATGACATTCTCGAAAAGGCAGAACTGTGGAGGCAGTAAAAAGATGAGTGGTTGTCAGGGGTTGGAGGCAAGGGATGAAGAGGTGAAGCACAGAGGAGTTTTAGGGCAGCGCAACTATTCTGTAAAATATAATGTTGGAGACATGTCATTATACATTTGTCCAAACCCATAGAATACTCCACCAAGAGTGGACTCTAATGTAAACTGTGGACTCTGAGTGATAATGATGTGGCAGTGTGGGTTCACCAGTTGTTACAAATGCACCACTGTGCTGGGGCTGGTTGTAGAGGGGGAGGCTGTGCCTCTGGGGAGGGAGGGAGTATATGGGAACTCTCTGTACCTTTTGCTCAATTTTGCTGTGAACCTAAAACTGCTCTAAAAATAAAGTCAATTTAAAAAATTTAAAATTAAAAAAATATTTGAAAGGCACCACCCCCAAACCAGGATACATTCAGTTTATTTGAAATGACTAACAATAGGTAAAGGCATGATCTATCTCTGTTTCCCACACCAGTTGTGACTCACAGCTTGCACTGTTAACCAAAATGAGAGTAAGTGTTCTGCCTCTCAGCTGGGTGAGGAGAGACGCTTGTAATGAAGCAGTTTTACCGCAAGAGAGCTGCATGGAAGGACGTCACAGCAGAGAAATCCAACCATTTCTGTGTACCTTCCACAATAACAAGCGTGGTGGGAAACTGCTATGTGCCGGCCTTTTCAGCTGCCTACTGAATTAGTTATCACAACACCCCAGTGAGACACCTCAGCTACCATCGTAGCCAAAAGAGAAACTGAGGCACAGGGCAGGTATGTGGCGGGTAAGTGGCAGGCAGGTTTCCAGCCCAGGCCAGCCAGCTTTTAATCACTGCCTTCCCTGAGACATCAAAATTTAACCAAAAAACCTTCTTCCTTGACTTAATAAGGCATAATCCACTCTCCTCTGCAGCTCAGCCTAAGACTTACTGCAGCTCAACATAAGACTTCGTAAAATATGTTCAGGCGCAATTAATTTTTGATTGTTTCTTTTTAATTCGAAGCCGCAAAATAGAGGAAAGTTTTTTTTCCTTCTGTATTTTTTTTTTCTCAAAAACAGAGGGTTTCCAAGGTTTTGCATTTATCTTGCAGATGTTTGGATGTTTCTTTTTTTTTTTTTTTTGACAGAGTCTTGCTCTGTCGCCCAGACTGGAGTGCAGTGGCATGATTTGGGTTCATGGCATCCACCGCCCAGGTTTGAGCAATTCCCTTGCCTCAGCCTCCTGAGTAGCTGGGACTACAATCACCCACCACCACACCTGGCTATTTTTTTTTTTTGTATTATTAGTAGAGACGGGGTTTCACCGTATTGGCCAGGATGATCTTGATTTCTTGACTTTGTGATCTACCCGCTTTGGCCTCCCAAGGTGCTGGGATTACAGTCATAAGCCATTGTACCCGGCCTGATGTTTGGATGGTTCTTAAGCTACAGAGAGCAATTCTGGCCCTAATAAAGCCAGGCGTGTGGCACCAAGAGCCCTGGTAGCTCTCCTGTTATCCTGGACACTAGTCAGATATTTCTAAGTCCTGTGGAGTTTGATTCATTGGTGCTGTCCCTGGAGTGGTGGTAATAGGTGTCTGATAATTAGCCCTGTTAGAGAAACCAGCCCTTACTTTATACCTAGGTATAGATGTTCGATTCCTGTCACAGCCTCAATTTTATTGGAAACCTATAGACAACAACTGTTGAAGAAAAATAGCTTTGGTCGTCTTTCCATTCAGGTCAGATTCTGTTGTTGTTTTTCTCCACTGCAGTATTTAATGTAACATGTAGACGTCAAGGAACTGGAATTGTGTGATGAATGAACTTCAGCCTGGATTAGCGGTTTTTTATTTCTCTCTCTTCATTGCTATGCTGATCATTTTTCAATGTAAGGAAGCTGCATATATTAACTTCTTTTCAAAAGAGCTTTGAATTTTTGTACAAACAAATGTTTCCTGCTGTGCCCATCAGAAATTCAGTCCCAGTCACACTACAAAGTCCTATGCTTTCCATAGTCTGTGGAAAAAATTTATGAATCATCTTAACCTTTATTATGAGTTATAAGAAGCCTGCAAGGCTTTCTTTCGAAGCCATGAATTGAGCTCAAATATAACTTTAATATGCTATTTAAAATATAGGTGAGTTAAAGGTTAATATTTTGAATGTAAATGTATTTGGAGTCATTATTTATTCAGAAAATTCATTATAAATCCACTTAGGGGGTTTCTTACAGTCAAGATCGTGACCTTTCTTTAAGTGAATGTATTTTGCTTGGTCACATTAAAGATGAAGCCTTCATCTGTTAAGTACAGAAGAAAAGAAGGAAGTAAGGCAAAAATATATTTGTACAGATCCTTAAAACAGTGCAGAATTTTGCTGTGCTCATAAAGCAGCTTAAGTATCTAAACCCTCCACCTTGTTTATGAAAACAGACTAATGTGCTTCCTTTTAAATTTACTAACAGTATTAAATGTCATCAGGGAAAGATAGTCTAACCAGAAAAATGAGACTGAAACAGACTAATTTAAGTACGACATAAGGAAACCAATCAAGACGATGTGACATTAAAAATAGTTATTGATAAAATGCTAATTTTTATTGAAACACAACAATGATTTATATTTGCTTAAATCCCTTCACTTGGAAGTATGAACTCTTAATCCATTGGGCACATATTGTAATTGAAAATATAGTAAATCGTAACTTTTTGCAAGTGACAGCAAGCTTGGATAGAAAGATTAAAAGCGAGGTAGAGAAAGATAATAAGGTAATTATGTGCTCAAATCTCATAAAGAATTCAATGCATCATCTTGAATTCACCTGGAAACAATTGTAATCGACTTTTCCCTGATTGCCGCATCTGATTGGCTGAGAAGCTTCTGAGAAAGGGTGAGTTACTCTCATAGCCCAGTCTGGGCGATGTTGCTCTCTTCCCATGGAAGGTATAGACTGACCGAGTGGTAAGGTCTGCGGAACAGCACTGAGGAGGGGTCATCTCTGGGAGCTCAGAAGCCCCAGGATGTGCCTCTGGATAGAGTCCCAGACTCCGTGTATTTCTTTACGGCTGGGGTGGTTTTCTTGTGATCCATGTCCAGTGACATGGTTAATGTGCTTTGAAGTGAGTTGCGTGTAGCTGGACCCCAAGACCATTATACATTTCTTGAGTACAATAAACCACTTAGTATCCCCAGTTGTGTGTGTCAGCAAAGCTTAAGGATATTTCCAGAAAAGGGGAAGAGTTTGCCCAGCTGCTGTTAATGGAGGCTTGGTTACGTGTTTCCTGGTTTCCTGGGGTGCTTCACCATTGGACCTGCAAATGTGTAACCCTGGGCTGATTCTGTAGCCTGCCTGGGCAGCAGTTCCTTGTTCTGTCTGTCCTGGATACATAAAGGATGCCATCAGCACACTCTGAGCTCACAGTGGTCATCAGAATTGCCACAACATGAGGCTCAGAGCCTGTTGTGCTGCAGTAACTGGAATACGTTGCACAGGGCACTGAGCCATGTGATGACCTGGAAACAAAGCAGGTTAAGATACAATCTTATCTGCAAGAAACTTAGGTGCTGGGTGAGGTCATGATATGAGTTAGGAAAATAAAAATATCAATAAAATGTTAAAGATGCATAAAGTGTATAAGATAATGGGAGGAAATTGCTGCAAGTTAGAACTTAATCGAGAAATGAATTATGTATATACTTTTTATTTGGACAGATGAGAGGAAACTGGTGCCTACATGGTGCTTTTTGTACATTGGCCCAAGACAAGTATTCATGGCTACATTTGAAGCTCATGTCCTTTTCTTTTTCTTTTTTTTTTTTAATTACACTTTTAAGTTCTGGGATACATGTGCAGAACATAGTTACATAGTTATACACATGCCATGGTGGTTTGCTGCATCCGTCACCCCGTCATCTACATTAGGTATTTCTCCTGATGCTATCCCTCCCCAACACCCTCCCACAGGCCCTGGTATGTGATGGTCCCCTCCCCGTGTTCATGTGTTCTCATTGTTCAACTCCCACTTATGAGTGAGACCATGTGGTGTTTGGTTTTCTGTTCTTGTGTTAGTTTGCTGAGAATGATGTTTTCCAGCTTCATCCATGTCCCTGCAAAGGACATGAACTCATCCTTTTTTATGGGTGCATAGTATTCCATGATGTATATGTGCCACATTTTCTTTATCCAGTCTATCATTGATGAGCATTTGAGTAGGTTCCAAGTCTTTGCTATTGTGAACAGTGGTGCAGTGAACATACATGTGCATGTGTCTTTATAATAGAATTATTTATAATCCTTTCGGCATATACCCAGTAATGGGATTGCTGGGTCAAATGGCATTTCTAGTTCTAGATCCCTGAGGATGTCCTTTTCAAAGGGATTATGTACTTGGCTGCAGTCCCTGGAGTAGTATAATAAAAGGATAATTGCTAACACTTGGATGGAGAAGTCTAGGTGTGTCTGATTTCAGAGGGCATGCTCTTTTCATTGTGTCTTGCTGCTTCCACTAGGGTTGAAGTAGGAGAAGATTCATTCAGACTGAATCTTACGGTGAGAATGGGATTCAGCCCAAATATGATTGTCTGGGTGGAGCTGGGGCAAGTAGATGAGAGAGTCCTTGCAGGCCAGCAGAGCAACCAAGACAAAACCCAGGAAGTAGGAGAAGCACCAGGTGCAGGGGTCCTGGAGTAAATCGAGTTGTAGGAAGTTTTGGGAGAAAGGGACAGCGTGGTGGAGCCACCAATAGGTTGTTGACTCTTCTCTCCAGCCTCTGAGTTGTCTCAGCCTGTGCTCCGGGACTTCCGGCTTCAGGAGATGGGTGACTGCCCCAGGCAGCCCAGCCTGTCCAGGGAGTAGCTTCTCGAAATGCTTCCTGGACATACTCTAGTATCTGCCTCCCAGACTCGAGGGGTGATAGGGACTCTTTTTGCCCCCACACTGAATAATCACCTGCTCCTATGGTCCAGGAGAGAGCGAGCCAGCTGTCACAGTGAGAGGATCGTTGGTCTCCTGGTCCACATGACGTGGTATAAGCAGGTACTCTGGTCAGCTGGAGTTGTCCAGGGAGGAGCTGTGCAGGGTGACTCCTCAGCTGAGAATGGGAGGTGCAGTGACCAGTGACATAGTTGATCTGTGTTTTGCTGTCTTGGGAATTTAATTCACTGTATTAATGATGAATGTTGCAAATTTTATAATCTTGTTTGTACAGGTATCAAAATTCATCTGTAGTTCCTAGGAAATGGAGGATCTCACGTTCAGTCTATTCTTGACAAGAATTGTCTGATGTCCACCTTAGAGATTCCTGCCTCCTCTAAAATGCCTCCCTTTCCTAATGGACTTCCTTTGCCCTGGGGTCTTCATGGTCTCCTAATAGGAAAACGTCATTAAGAAAAAAATCTAATATGCTGAGATAGCTCTAATATAAGAAAAGTTATAAATGAAGTGTCACTAGATTCAAAATGCGTATTCTTTCGGAAAGAAGGCAATTACTGTTATAAAGATACAGCATTAGAAAAAATTATTATAGCTGTGAAGTATGTGATATGTCTGTCTGTGGCACAGTTAATTTAAAAAGTATTACCAAGCATACAAATCATAAGAATAAAGTGCTGAGCCATACTAATTGAAAGTGAATTTAATATGCAATTCTGAGGAACTCTCTCTCTGTACCCAGCTTTTAAAAAATTCTACCTTACAGACTGTTAGTTATCAGATTTTCTTTCAAACGTCTACCTTCTTTTAATGACGAATATTACTCATGGACCTTATCTTTGATTCCTGAATAATTTTACGATATACAATAAGTAAAGGGATAATGTTGAAACAATCCTGTTTTACCTTGATTTTCCTGTATATTGAATCAAATTGCTGTAGGTCTATGTCTCCTTGTCAAAACAAAAATTCTGATGAGCAAGGGAAAGAAGAGTCAGAGGTTTCAAATTTGCTTTGCTGTTCAGTTTGTGTGGTTCAACAATAGATAGAAAAATTGATTGAAATTGACTTAAAATAATGCTAAAGGCAGTATTATCCAATGACTATCAGAAGTTTTAAAAATCAGCCAGGTGCAGTGGTTCATGCCTATAATCCCAGCACATTGGGAGGCTGAGGTGGGTAGATCACGAAGTCAGGAGTTCGAGACCAGCCTGGCCAACATTGTGAAACCCCTCCTCTACTAAAAATACAAAAAAAAAAAAAAAAAAATTACCAGAGCATGGTGGTGGGTGCCTGTAATCCCACCTACTCAGGAGGCTGAAGTGGGAGGATTGCTTGAACCTGGGAGGCGGAGGTTGCAGTGAGCTGAAATCAAGCCACTGCACTCCAGCCTGGGTAACAGAGCAAGACTATCTTGAGGGGAGAAAAAGGAGTTTTAAAAATCATGACTTGCAGTAGTGACTTTTAGAGGAAGAAAGAAGTCTGCCTTTCTTAAACGTGTGGTATCCTCACCAAAACACAGGTCTTTACAGTTACGTTTTTCCTGGTAAGTGAGTATAGATGTGTATTATGGAAAACCTGGAAAATGCAGGGAAACAGCTTAGAAAACACTTCTTAGTGTTCTGCCCTGGCGCACGGCTACTGTTAGCTTTTGCAGTTTTTTTTCCTGCATGATCGATATTCATGTTTATATTCACTGCAGCTTCTTTTATGTCTGTCTCTTTCTGCCGCCTTTTGCTCTGTTTGGATGTTAGGGTATTAGTGTTCGTTACCTGTGGATTATATGTTTTAAAAATATAAAGTGGTCTTGTCTCAGTTTAGTGTCTTATTGTCTTGAATTTGGCTTTGTCTAAAATGAGAGCACCAGGCTTGCTTTCCTTCAGTTCAAATGTGCCTGATATCTTTGCCTATCAGTTTTCTTTTCATTTCTCTCTGATACTTTCTTTCAGGTACATATCTTATACAAACTAAATTGTTTAAAATAAGGGAGTGAGTTATTATGAAATCTCTGTACTTATTTAGAGATTGTTTCAGTCACTCTTTTTATCTTTTTGTTTTTATATATTTTGTCAGTATTTCTGTCTTTTATTCTGTTTCTTTTCTATAAATACCACATTGAGAGTACTTTATTTTATGTAAATATTTAGACTGTAGACAGCTAGCTTTTTTTTCCTACTGGCAGTTATGTTTAAAATGTGTTTCATCTGTTCAATTTTAAATTATGAAATATTAATAAAACAAAGTGGAAAATAAAACCCAGGAAGTTATTAAATGGAAAACAAAATGGAAAATAAAACCCAGAAATGTTATTAAACATGAAATATATGACATGTACAATGGAATGCGTGTACCGTTACAAAGCAAGCATCTGAGGGCCCCACCAACCAGCACCAGAAGTGTAAGCTACCCACTCCAGGATGCTCCTGTGGGCTCCTTCCTATCTGGTCTCCTGCCTTTCTTCAGAGCAGAGATTCAAGCTTCCTCATTCTCTTACACATATGTACACATCTCTAAATGTACTGTTTACTTTTGCATTTGAACTTCATGTAAATGGAATCACACTTTATGTTCTTTGATTACTTGCTTTTTTTTCATTCACCATGATATTTGTGGATTCATACATGTTCATGTGTAGCTCTAGATCAATTATTTTTATTGCTGTTACCATCTTCCATGGTGTGCATATATCATAATATATTTGTCTGTTCTTCAGTGGCTACATGGGCCATGTCTGTCTATAATATTTTGCTACTGTGACCTGTGTTGCTGTGAACGTTTAAATACCTGTCTCCTCAGGTACATGGGCATGGGTTCTTCCAGGGCACCCATTTGGATATGAAATTGCTGGGTCATGGGCAGTGTGATTGATGGAATGATGTCACATGGTTTTCCCAAAGCAACTGTACTAATGTAGATGCCCGAAGTGTTCCACATTCTTTAGGGGATGCCTTCAGAGGTTTGCCAATCTGGTGAGCATGCCACAGCATCTCCAGTCCCAGTTGGTGTTCTCCTTGTTCCTAATGAGATCAGTCAGTTGTGTTGTATTGTGTTGTTTTGAGACGGAATCTTGCTCTGTTGCCCAGGCCGGAGTGCAGTGGCTTGATCTCAGTCACTGCAACCTTGGCCTTCCAGGTTCAAGCAATTCTTCTGCCTCAGCCTCCCGTGTAGCTGGGACTGCAGGCATGTGCCACCACGCCTGGCTAATTTATTTTTTATTTTTTGTATTTTTAGTAGAGAGGGGGTTTCACCATATTGATGACGCTGGTCTCGAAATCCTGAGCTCATGATCCACCTGCCTTGGCCTCCCCAAGTGCTGGGATTACAGGCATGAGCCACTGCGCCCAGCTGAGATCAACCAGTTTTATGTTGTGTTTCCCTTTCTGTAATATGAGTTTATGTGTTTTACCCATTTGTGTCATTTCTCTTTCTTACTAATTTGTAAAAGTTATTTATACTGTATCTTCTGGCACTGATTTCTTTGTGAAATATGTGAAAATATCCCCTTCCAGGCTTTGACTTACCATGTCATTTTTCTTACGGTTATCTTTATTCATTCCTTTACTGTGGAGACTTTCTGTGCACGTATGTGGTTATCTTTTATTAAGAAATCCTTCCCTATCTCGAAGTTATAAAAATGTTTGCCTCTTTTTTTTCCCCCCTACAGACTCAGAAGTGTTGCTTTTCATATTTAATTCTTTAATCTACTTGGAATTAAATTTTGTATATGCTGTGAGACAGGAATTCTCTTTTCTTCTTTTATGCATGACCAATTGTCTTGGCGCCAGAACCTGTTTTTTACCGTGACCTGCGGTGCCCTCTTTGTCGTAGATAAACTTTCTGCGTCTCTGTGTGTCTGTTTCTAGGCACACAGTTCTGCCCCTTTGGTCTGCTTTGGTGGTTCTTGTACAATAAGATACCTGTTAGGAGGAAGGGCCCCCAGTTTTCTCTTCCCTTTGAGGGTGTCTGGGCTCTTTTTTGGCCCTTTGCTTTTTCATGGAGACTTGAGAATCAGCTTATTGGATTTCATGAAAAAAAAATTCCCTTATTGGAATTTTTATTGGAATTGTGTTCTAACTGTATATCATTTTAGGGAGAATTCACATCTGTATGTTCGTGCATGGCCTTGACCATGGAGTACCATATCCCTCCATTTGTTTTGGTCTTTTATGGAGTATTTTGTTTGAGTTTTTGATGTTTTTCTGCAGAGGACTTGCATATCTTCTGATGTACTTATCCTTGGTACCTTATTTTTAACTTCTATATCAATATGTTTAAAAAAATACATTTCATATCTTCTTCATTTCTGGGCCAGAAATGGATTTTTCAGAAGTACCCTCAATCCTACATTTATCAAATTACCAAAACCAAAGATAAAAATCTTCTCACCCTCATGTAGAGCAAGATGCACATTTTTTTTTTTTTTTTTTTGAGACGGAGTCTTGCTCTGCCGCCAGGCTGGAGTGCAGTGGTGCAATCTCGGCTCACTGCAACCTCCGCCTCCTAGGTTCAAGCGATTCTTCTACCTCAGCCTCCCGAGTAGCTGGGACCACAGGCGCGTGCCACCACGCCCGGCTAATTTTTTTGTATTTTTAGTAGAGACGGGGTTTCACCGTGTTGGCCAGGATGGTCTCCATCTCTTGACTTCGTGATCCGCCCGCCTCGGCCTCCCAAAGTGCTGGGATTACAGGCATGAGCATGTGTTTTAAGAATAGAGTTCAGTGGGTTTCAACAGCAGCAAGCCCCTGGGTGACCACCATTGCCCTTGGAATAGAGAGCATTGCCTTGTCGGTAAGTGAGACTCCCAAAAAAGTCAACTTTAATATCTCTTCCTTATAGAAAAATGAGTAAATTCACATTTTTTAATTCTGTTGATCTAAACCCCCCTTCACATTTTAATTTTACCTGTGGAACTCAGATTGTAAAGCCTTCTCCTTGTGAGACCTCTTATTTAGCTCAGGCATTCCACTCTCCATCACTTGCTTACTATCTGACTTCAGCTCTCTTGGGTTCTGAATTTTCATTCATCTCTTCACCATGGGGACATGGGTGATATATATTTCCCACAGTGTATAAATGAGAGTAGCCATCTGTTACTTTCAATATAAGAGCAATTTGGTTAGATTCAGAAATTTTGAGCAATCAGTTTTCCTGGCGTTAGCAATTTGAGGAAAGGTCTGAAGCCAGTGTTAGTTTCACTCCATAATGAGAACAGAATAATTTGTTCTGGGTTTTTCTCTGGAAGCATGCATTATTAATCATTTAAATCTCAGCTTCTGATCCTTCAAGTGTGAGGGTGGTTTTTTTTTCTTTTTTTTTTTCTTTCTTTTTTTTTTTGTATCACTCTGTCCCTTTTTTGGCATTCTTATGAATACTTCTCCAATTTAAACTTCATCCTTGGTTTCTAAGCTTTTTTTAGAAAAAAAGTAATGGGACCGTTAAAAACTCAAATTGGTGTCCAGAACCACAGTTTATAAAACAGATCATGTTACAGGGGCTCTGTCCTGGGAGATGCCTGGATCACTTCACACTCAGTAGCCCAGTAGGAAGCAGGTGGCATGTTTAAATTGGGTAATGGAGAGTTTAATGGGGATACTATTTACAAAGGTGGGGGCAGAAATGGTGAGGATGTAAGGGTTGGCCATAGTTGAGAGCTGCCCTGGCTCCTGGACCTCAGCAGCACAGGAAGGCGGTGACTCTGGAGTCTGGAGTGAGACCTGAACTTACAGGAAAGGACTGCCTGAGACAGGTGTGGCCTTTGATGGGAGAATGCAGGCACTGGTCCTTCCAGCAGAGAGGAAACAAATACCCCCGTTGTCATCCCCTGCCCACTCCAGTCTCCCCTCAGTGCCTCCCAAGCCTGAACCCAGTGGAAAACAGGGAAGCCTCATTAAGATCAGCCTCCAACTGCACTCCAGCCTGGCACCTGGTGACGGAGTGAGACTCTGTCTCAAAAAAAAGATCAGCCTCCAGGCAGCAGTAAAGGTGTATGGTGGATCTGGAGGGCAAACAGAAAAATCTAGCAAAATGGGGGGAAATGCAAAATACTGCTCTACAGAAAATATTTTTACCAGTTTTTCCTCTTTATTTTTTGCAGCATCTGGCCTGCTCTTTCCTGTTTCCAGTGCAGGTTCTAACTGGGCCAGTCTCTCTTTCTGTTTTCGGGAAGTCTCTTTTTCTCTTGGTGCGTTTCCTTCTGGTCACTAGCTATTCTCATCTCTTCCTTTTCTATCATTGAAATGTGTGCATGTTTCATACAGACTGTCTTTTTATCACCATGCGACTCATAGAACATTTCTAAGAATTTACTCTGGTTTCATCAAAACATTTATTTTGGAGCCAGGCCCTCCGCTCCCCTCAGCCGCCCAGTGTGTTAGAACGGTCTTCATTCTCTCATGATAGAAGGATCTTAATTGAGCTGTGAATGTGTGTACACATATGTGTGTCTTTTTATACATTCTTAAAAGGAAAGTGTATTAGGAGGATTCTACAGAGAAACAGAACCAATGGGATATGCAGGAGACTGATCATGGGAATTGGTTCATGCACTTGCGAAGGCCAGGAATTCCCACAATCTGCTATCTCCAAGCTGGAGACCCTGGAAGGCTGGTGGTGTGATTCAGTCAGCGCCCAAAGGCCTGAGAAAAGGAGGAGGGGTGGAGTTGCTGGTGTTAAGTCCTGGAGTCTGAAGGTAGGAGAAGTGGAAGCTGTGATGGCCAAGGACAGATGGTGGAGGTTGCAGCTCCAGGGGAGAGGGACATCACCCTTCCTCTTCCTTTTTGTTCTATGTGGGCCCTCAGTGGATTGGATGAGGTGCACCGACATTGGTGAGGGTGATCTTCTCTACTTAGTCTATAGATTCAAATGCTAGCCTCTTCTGGAGACACCCCGCACACACACACACCCAGAAATAATGCTCATCCAGCTCTCTGGGTATCTCTTAGCTCAGTCAAGTTGGCTGGTAAAATTAAGTATTACAGAAAGTAATTTCTTTACTGGAAAGCAGTGTGATGTGCTTACAGGGTGCATTTCTTACTCCTTGTACAGCCTCGAGCAAGTTTCTGAACTTCTTGATGCCTCAGTCTCCCCACTGGTAACAGGGGGTCATAGAACTCCTCCACTGTGTGAGTGACTCTGTCTCCATGAGGCTCAGTTCATCCATTTGTTCTATGGGAAAAGGATAGATCCTACCTCCCAGGTGGTGGCAAGGCTTAGAACACAGCCAGGCAAACGGGAACCAGTGAATATGAGTGGCCATTGGTATTTCTACTGCAGGGGTTGTTGTAATGACTGAATGAGCTACTGCATCTGGGGAGCATACTGCAGAGGCTTGTGCACAGTAAGTGCTGTCAGTGTTAGCCTGCTGCATACATGTGTACTTCTGTGCAACATACACACACCCATAGACATAGGTTCACACACATGTATGTGTACATGTATATACTCATTTACATACCTACCTATGTGCATGCTTTCATAAGCAAACAGCCTGTCCAGGTGGGACCTTCAGGAATGAGCTCCTCTCCTTCCCAGGCAGACACACAGGGCTCTTGTCCAGCGGATGAGTCCTCTTCACGGCCATTCTCTTTTGCGTGCAGTACTTAGTCCATCTTGTCTTCTGGATCCCATCAAATGCGCCAGTCTCTAAGACACTAAAGAGAGAATCCTTTTCAGCCACCTAGGAGAGAACATACTGCCTTTCTGTGCAATGGGAAAATAGATTATTTATATATTTTTAAACATTTAAAAAATGCCACTGTGTGTTACCTTTTAAAAGGCTGCTGCCGTCCCACATTTTCTGTCCTATGAAAGGGAATGGGAGCTTTATTCCAGATATTCATGATTCATGTGCCATAGTAAATATGCTCTAATTTCTTTTCTTTTCTTTCTTTTTTTGTTGAGACGGAGTCTTGCTCTGTCACCAGGCTGGAGTGCAGTGGCACCATCTTGGCTCACTGCAACCTCTACCTCTTGGGTTCAAGCTATTCTCCTGCCTCAGCCTCCCAAGTAGCTGGGACTACAGGTGTCCACCACCACACCCGGCTAATTTTTGTATTTTTTAGTAGAGACAGGGTTTGACTATGTTGGCCAGGATTGTCTCAATTTCTTGACCTCCTGATCCGCCAACCTTGGCCTCCCAAAGTGCTGGAATTACAGGCGTGAGCCGCCATGCCCGGCCTGAATATGCTCTAATTTAAGTGTCATCGTCATGTAAATTCTAAGTCACTTGGCACAGAGCAAGATCTGTATGGGTTTAACCTAATAGAAATAAGAGATCGAATTCACACTATGTATGTTGATTAATAGAATCGGAAAAGCTGTCAAATGATGAGGGGTGAATAGTATCAGGTGATAAGCAAATGAGTTAAGTGATTGGCACAGGAGAACAAGAAGAAAAAATTCTAAGAGGTATCTGAGGGGAAGTTAATAAGCAAAAATGAATAAAATAATCTGACAAATGAGCTCATAACAGCTCCCAAGAAAAGGATCGGTGTGGCTGGCAAACAGTGACAGGTGGTGGTATGTCAGAGTAAGCGGCAACCAGAGTGAGGGGATGAATGCGGAAGAACAGGCTCATTAGTGGCTGCGTGACGAGTAAGTGAGTAAACCTGCCAAGTGATGAATGAGCTGGCGACGCGCATCGGACAGATGACAGGGGAGTGGCTACATGAAGGAGTGGAGGCAGCCAGGGAATGAGACCGAAGGGTTTCAGAATGTCATCTCATAAGTAGGAAGAAACTGAGTTCCTAATCACAGTACCTGGTCTGCTTTGCTGACTGTCAAAAACGTGATAAAACTTCCATTGACGTCAGAACTAAGATTCTGTATAATGTGCTCGTGGCTATTAATAATGATTTGCATGATGCACCACCCACTTGCTAGCTCTAACCACCTTCATTCCTGGGATTTCATCTGTAAAGTGGGGAGAACAATGTTACCCTCCTCATTCTGCATGGGATCTTTTGACGATTAAATTTCATGTAAAACCAGGTGCCATGGCTCACAACTGTAATCCCAGTGCTTTGGGAGGTCAAGGCAGGATTGCTTGAAGCCAGGAGTTAGAGTCCAGCCCAAGCAACATAGTGAGACCCCCATCTCTACAAAAAATTAAAAAATTTGCCCAGAATGGTTGCACATACCTGTAGTCACAACTACTATGGAAGCTGAGGTGGGAGGATCGCTTGAGCCCAGGAGTTCAAGGTTATAGTAAGTTATGATTGTGCCACTACATTGTTGCCTGGACAACATAGCAAGACCCCATCTGCAGAAAATAAAATTAGCTGGATATGGTGGCTCATGCTTATAATCCGAGCGCTTTGGGAGGTGGAGGCAGGAGGATAGCTTGAGACCAGGAGTTTGAGACTAGCCTAGACAACAAAGTAAAACCCGCTACCCCATCTCTACTATATATATATATATATATATATATATATATATCTGTGTGTGGTGGCATGTGCCTATAGTCCCAGCTACGTGAGAGGCTGAGATGGGAGTATTTCTTGAGCCCAGGAGTTTGAAGCTACAGTGAGCTATGATTGCAATCACTGCACTCCGGCCTGGGTGACAGAATCAGACCCTGTCTCAAAATAAAATAAATAAAATAAATAACCTTCATATGACATACTTAGAACATTACCTAGCATATGGTGAGTAACCAAGAAACTACTGTTAGTTACTGTTGATATTGTTACTCATCTTTTTACTTGTGATTTTTCATTTCTGTTTCATTCTTGGATTATAAACTTTTATCTTGCACATCCTCAGTTCCTAATTCAGCATATCGCTCACACTGAAGACTCCCACGTCATCTGTTGAATGAATACAATACAGTCTTGGGCTGCGTAATGACGTCTATAATGGTCCATTGATGACAGACGGCATATAGGGTAGTGGTCCCTTAAGATTATATCACATTTTCACTTTGGGAGGCAGGAGTTCGAGACCAGTCTGGCCAACATGATGAAACCCCATCTCTGCGAAAAATACAAAAATTAGCTGGGCATGGTGGCATGTCCCTGTAATCCCAGATACTCAGGAGGCTGAGACAGGAGAATGGCTTGAACCCAGGAGGCAGATGTTGCAGTGAGTGGAGATCACACCCTGTACTCCAGCCTGGGTGATACAGCGAGACTCCATCTAAAAAAAATTATGTCACATTTTACTGTACGTTTTCTACGTTTAGGTACACACATACTTATCATTGTGGTACAGTTGCCTGCAGTGTTCAGTATGGTAACATGCTGTGCAGGTTTGTAGTCTGGGAGCACTTGGCGGTACCACACAGCCTAGGTTAGCGTAAGTGCACTCTGTGAGGTTTGCACAATGATGAAATTACCATTTGCATTGCTCAGAATGACACATTTCTCAGAATGTATTTTTATCATTAAGTGACATGTGACTGCATTGATGTGTTCTCTTATCTCTTATGAAATATATATGTACATTTTCTTTAGATGGAGTCTCACTCTGTTGCTCAGGCTGGAGTGCAGTGGCTCAATCTTGGCTCACTGCAACCCCTGCCTACCAGGTTCAAGTGATTCTCCTGCCTCAGCCTCCCAATTAGCTGAGATTACAGGGATACACCATGATGCCCAGCTAATTTTTTGTATTTTTAATAGAGACAGCGTTTCGCCATGTTGGCCAGGTTGGCCTTGAACTCCTGACCTCAGGTGATCTGCTCAACTCAACCTCCCAAAGTGCTAGTATTACAGGCATGAACCACCACACCTGACCTCTCTTATGAAATAGTAATAATTACTGCAAACTTTTAGTGGGAGCTTCTACGAGTTTTTTGTTTTTGCAGTTTTCAGTAACTTTTCACATCTCACACCAGAGATAAATTTCTGTTTGAAATTGTTAATCAAAGTAAATGCATACATTCACAAAAAGAATAATTTAAGTAAGATTAAAAGAAAAGAATGAAATGGAAATCCAAGAAACAATAGAGGCAATCAAAAATCCTTTGAAAAGAGTTATAAGTACACACACCTGTTATTGATGACAATAAAAGAGAAGAAACATGAATAATGGAGAAATCGAAAAGGACAATGATATAAAAAAGAGATTTCAGACCTAATCAGCAACCTTATGTCAATATATTTGAAGATTTAGATGAAAATGGCTTAGTTTATAAATAATAGAGCCAAAATTAACATAAGAAGTAGTAGTTATTGAAACAGAGAAATAGTTCTTGAAGAACTCAAATAAGAGTTGAAAATCTCCCTGTTCCTTAAAAGACACCAAGCTTAGCTTTATAGGCAAATTTTAAAGAAATGGTTAATATAAATAGGAATAGAAAGCAATCTAATTTGTAGATTGGTTGGTAGTGTCTGTATTTCAGATGTGGGAGGCCCTTAAACGGAGGTGCCTGTAGGAGGCATAAGATGGTTTTCAGCACCCGCAGAGCAGGGAAAGCAGCTCCTATGAATTTATTAAAGGTTAGCGGTCCGTCTTCTCCTCACTGTGAATTAGTTGGGTTATCACTATAAGTTTTTCATACTGTAGGAAACTGAAACACTGCCTTCTTCCTATTTCTGGCAGCTTGGGGATGCTTCCAATTTGCAATATCATTTATATTGTTAGTTTACATTCCAGTTTGCCAATATGCCATGTAAATAAGTCCTATACATGAAATGCAAAAAGCCAAAATTCATTTATTCATGATTGATGCCAGTTTGTATGCAGTATAGCGTGTACACATTCCTGATGAAACTGCTCTGTTTATTTCAGTAGATTGTTAACAGTCTGGAGTTCACATGTCTGACTTTTGTCTTTGCAGTTGTGTAGACAGAAAACTGAGCCTTCTCATTTTATTATTATTTTTTAATACAGGGAAGTGTGTTAGGATTTTGCTTTTCACTGTACCATGTAGGAAAGAGCACACACATTTCCTGATGGGAGCAGCTTTCGCAGGGGAGTGGGAGTTGTGCGCATGTGTGAGAGTCTGTGAACTTGCGAGGGGTCTGGAAAGAAGACACTGCAGTAGGGCCCAGATCAGGCGTGACACCTTTATCGTCCAGGCCCTGCTCTGCCAACTGGACTTTCTGTTAATTGCAACTGCAGTTGATGAGATAGTTGAGTTAGGGCATCACATTAGGTCTCAGATGCTGAGTGATCTTGTTGGCCAATGTGAAGTTATTTTATCAGAATTCAGAAGTTAGGCCACAGTTCTATCAAAGGGAACAACATGATGATTACATTTTCATTTATACCATTTAACTGATAGTCAGGGACCCACCTGGTGCTGAAATTGAACTGTATGGCTTTACTCATATGACACCATGGGGCTGAAAATATTCTTCTGTGAATTGTTGTGTGACTTCCTTATGGCCTTTGGCCATTTTCCTGCTGGGGCTGGAGTTTTCTCCGGGTTGTGCCAAATCTCGGGTCACATTGCAGAAGCCACATAACCCCACTTCTTCTGAGCTACTTTTGTGAAACTTTCAAAGCTCATTCCAAATCCTGTCACTCCTGTATTGGAAATGCTCCAAAGACTCCACATAATCTCGAGCTAAAAGCCAACTCCCCCATCTGCAGCCACCCCCTCCCACTCCCGAGCCGGTCTTCCCGGATTCTCCTCGCCAGCTCAGCTCCAGCCACACTCCTCCTCGCTGTTCCCTGAGTTGGAACCTTCTGCAGCTCTGGCTGTCTTCTTGTTCTCTTGACATTTCAGTGAGGCCAGACCCATTCAAACTGCTGCTGCCTGTCCTGGCCCTCCCCCGATTTCATTTCCCTCACTTACCACCTTCTAATGCCCCATACGACGCATCAAGTCTCTTGCCCTCTGACTGTGCGAAGTTTACTTGACAGTTTTATTCACTGCTGCATCCCCAAACTGAGAACAGTGCCTGGCACGCTGAAGACAGATGCAGATATTTTTGGATCCAATAAATGCATTCAGAATTCAGCACTTAAAGCTGATGTTTTTTCAAACCCGACTGCAAGGTTGGACATGTATTCCCTGTAGATTTCTTCTCACTCTGGTAAGCCCTCCCACCCCTTGCACCTTGACGCAGAGTCTGACAGTACTCCCCACCCATTCCAGAGGGTGCCCTGTATATCTGCTTCACCTGACTCTCTGTGTCCGCTGGAATGCCATGACAGCAAATGGAAGCTACCTCACCCAGTACAAGACTCTGTGCTGCAGGAGAGAAATTAAAAATCTGACTGATCTCTGCCTCTCAGATATCCTGTGTCTACACGTCTTACCCTGTCAGAGAAAGAGCAGCCAGTGCTGCAGCTGCTGGTGTGTTCGCGAGCCAGTGTAGACTGACGATGAACCTTCTGGGTGCTGACGGACTTCACGTGAATGCTTTGCCCAGTTAGCCCTTATCTTCTCTTCAATCACAGTAAATTCTGTCCGTCATCTCTTAGCACTTTCCTTTCTCCATGATTTTTTTTTTGGATTGAGTCGTGCTCTGTTGCCCAGGCTGGAGTGTAATGGCACAATCTTGACTCACTGCAACCTCCATCTCCCAGGTTCAAGTGATTCTCCTGCCTCAGCCTCCTGAGTAGCTGGGATTACAGGTGCCCACCACCACGCCCAGCTAATTTTTGTATTTTTAGTAGACATGGGGTTTCATCATGTTGGTCAGGTTAGTCTCAAACTCCTGACCTTGTGATCTGCCCACCTCGGCCTTCCAAAGTGCTGATATTACAGGCATGAGCACCCAGCCATTTCTCCATGATTTATTTTTATTTTTTATTTTTTGAGACGGAGTGTCGCTCTGTCACCCAGGCTGGAGTGCAGTGGTGTGATCTTGGCTCATTGCAACCTCTGCCTTCCAGGTTCAAGCAATTTTCCCGCCTCAGCCTCCCGAGTAGTTGGGACTGTAGACACACACCACCACACTGGGCTAATTTTTGTATTTTTATTAGAGACGGTATTTCACCATATTGATCAGGCTGGTCTTGATCTCCTGACATTGTGATCTACCCACCTCGGCCTCCCAAAGTGCTGGGATTACAGGCTTGAGGCACCACACCTGGCCCATTTCTCCATGATTTTTTAGGTAAAAACTATTTTCTTGTAGCAGGACATTGTATTTTTTTAAAATTCATTTTCTCATTCTGAAGTTCTAAGTCTCTTTGTGACTATGTGTATATATGTTAAATGAAATAATGATCTCATGTCAAAAAAATAGAAGAGATGAAAAATTTAAAAATTAAGATGTCACAGGCCCAGCATGGTGGCTCACACCTGTAATTCCACCGTTTTGGGAGTCTGAGGCGGGAGGATTGCTTGAGGCCAGGAGTTGGAGACCAGCCTGGGCAACACGGCAAGACCTTATCTCTACCAGAAATAAAACGAAGTAAAATTAACCAGGCACAGTGGCATGTGCCTATAAAAATCCCAGCTATTCAGGAGGCGGAGGCGATTACATGAGTCCAAGACAGCGAGCTAGAATAGTAAAGCTGCACTGTGGCCTGGGTGACCAAGTGAGATCTTGTCACAAAAAAGGAAGGAAGAAAAGGAGGAAGGCAGGGAGGGGGGAGAAGGAGGGAAGAGAAGAAAGGGGAAGGGAAGGAAAGAAGAGAAGGAGAGAGAAAGGAAAGAAAGAAAGGGAAAGGAAAGGAAGAAAGAAAAAGAAAAAACAAGGGAGAGAGAGGGAGGGAAAGAGGGAAGGGAGAGAGGGAAGGAAACCATTTACAAGACAGGAAGGAGGGAAGGAACAAGGCAAGGGAGGGAGGGAAACCATGTACAAGACAGGAAATAGTTTGTTCTTTTAGAAATCTTGAGAACATGGAAGGGTAAGTTTCGGGTTGCATTTACACAGGGCTTCTATGGGACTTTGCAGATGGCTGTGTGTGTGAGGCTGTTCTGACATGAATCCAAACTTTTCTTTAGACTGTGAATAACTAGTTACAGATCACATTGGAAGCAAATCAGAAGGTATAGTTTTAACTCTTGTCCTATGGCTTAAAATTCCAATTTATGCCCAAATAAGCTGAGGAGGACTCGATTTGATCAGTGCTTTTGTTTAAGATGTCACTTGTGCCTTTTGGAGGTTGGCTTTAGCTTTAGTTTATGGCCAAAAATCTTGTAAAGGAATAACTGTGAAATGGGCGCATTTTCTGAAGTTTACTGTTATTTATAATTTAAAACAAAAGAAAACTCTCTAAATAATGTCACCATACATCTTCTTGGTTTACACAGAGGATAATAAGCTTTAATTGAAGATGAGAGGGAGGTGAGATAGGAATTTGGAGGTCAGCAGAAAGGGCTGTTTAAGTGCGCTTTTTGTGGAACCAATCCATAAAATATCAGAAATTAAGTTAACGTGGACATTTGACTTTCATGAGAGTAATTTATGGAGAAAATGGGAACCAGCAGGCTTGACTTCCCTAGGAAACCAGAGGCTCCACCCACTGACCACAGCCCCTGCCTGGGTCGCTTCTCTGCTGCCCTCTTGGGGTGGGCCGTGGTGCTGTGGACAGAAAGAGCAAAGATCCATGTTTTGTGCCACAGCTCCTGGCTTGGAGCACAGGTCTAGCTGGATTTCAGCCTGAGACACCTTTAGAGCAAGCAGTCCCCGGCCCGAGAGTGGCAGTTCTCAAGCCCTCTCGCTCAGAGCATGTCCCCAACAGTTGGCGACGTGCTCTGCTTCCCTGGCTTGTGCCTCGGTGTTCGTCTGACTTTGTTCTTAGTTTTCGGCTTCCTCCTTGCCCTCCCTGACTTCTGCCAGCCTGGACCCTGCAGGTGGTTTTCTTGGCGTCACTGGGCCGTGCAGCTTCTGCTTTGAGGGCATGGACTCTGCAGCTCGCCGGCCAAGCGGGAAGCTCGGCTCTGCTGCTGACCAGCTGGGCAGCCTCGGAAAGTTAGCATCTCGTGCCTCAGTTTCCCCATTTGGAAAACAAAGACAGTCAAAGTAATTCGTGGTGTTGGTGTGAGAATTAAAATAGTTAATAATAAGGTGCTTGGGTCGGTGTCTGACAGGGAATAAGTGTCCACTGCGATCGCCATCATCATCTTGCCTCACGGGGACATGATTTGACGGGCAGTGTCCTGCACTCCTGGGGATGTAAGTGAAGTGACAGCAGGGTCCTCAAGTCCTTGGTCTCCTCTTGTGTTCCAAACAGCTCTCCACACTGGGGGTGTCTTTAGCCCAGAAGCAGGGCCCAGGACGAGGAAGCAGGTGTGAGGAGCTGGGTGGGGGACGTGGGACAGGAGAAGTCCCTGGGGGGCATTAGCAGCGTCGCCACTGTGAGCCTGGGGGTGCCTGGAGGAGCCATACAGAATGCCCCAGAACTGTCTCCCTGAAGGGGGCACACAGGGCTCTGTACCTAGTTGTTTCCTCTGGGGGCACCAGCTCTCCAGTGTTCCAGGGGCCAGGTGGGCTTGCAGGGGTAGAAGGGGCCTTGGTGCAGGAAGCAGACGACCTTGGCAGGGAGCGGAGGTGGGGTGTGCTCACTGGGAGCCCTGTCTGCCCCACTGCAGGGCTGTGCTTGTGCTCGGCTCCCCACCAGCCCCACTTGGCTGAGCGGTTCACAGGAAGGACCCTGGCGTTACTCCTGAAAGGCCTAAGGATCAGAGGGAGTTTCATTCAAGACCTTCATGTGACATGTTCCCGCACACAGCCTTTAGAGACAGCTTTCAAGAACTATCCAGAGATCTGTATGTCTCCTAATACTCCCATCGGTTACGGAGCAGGAGCCAGCATTTAGGAAGCGCTTACTACCTACAGTACTGGCACTTGTAGCCTTAGGGCTCGTCACTGCATTTGGATTTCATGACTGCAGTGGAAATTTTATGGTGGAATCATATTGTTCCCACTTACTGTAGGGAAAGGCAGCCTTGCCAAAGGGAAACAACCTCCAGAAAGTTATGTAACAGAGCTGGGATTCAACATAGGCGTGTGTGTGTGTGTGCGCGTGTGTGTTTAATCCAAAACACAGACTCCTCACATGAGTCTACCTGGCTCTCTAATGCTGTGCATGGAGTTTCTTTTAGCAGGGCACTCATCATTCCTACAAACACCTCTGTGCTGTGCCTCCATAAGCCCTGGGAGCCAGGCCTCTCTGTGGACGCTGCACTGTGGACGCTTGGGGATAGGGTCTCTATCCCAGGACCGAATGCACTCTGAGTGGCCAGTGTTTCTCTGTGGCACTGACCTTCCATCAGAGGACACTCCTCCCCACCCCACCTCGGGTGTGGAGCAGTAGCTGGGTCAACTAAGGCAACCTGCTTGAAGAAATGTCATCAAGTGCCAGCTCAGCAGTCACTGGAGTGGCCCAGAAAGCCCATGTCTCATGAACGCAGCAGGTGCATAGCAGGACGCTGCTAGTGTAAATAAAGACCCTTCTGTAAAGCCCCTTTTCCTGAAAGTGAGAGGAATGTGTCCCACATGGTAATACTTTTCTTCAGACTAACAGGAAGGAAGTTCCCTGCAACAAACGAGGTTACATGTATTTAGGGTTTGAGTTTCCTGTAAAGCGGTGTGTACTTCCACAATGAAGCTCTTGTTATGCATGATTCTTAGTGTTTATTAAACACTTAGAGTTGGGGGCCAATGCAATGGCTCACGCCTGTAGTACCAGCACTTTGGGAGGCCAAGGAGGGAGGTTCATGAGGTCAGGAGATCGAGACCATCCTGGCGAACACAGTGAAACCCCGTCTCTACTAAAAATACAAAAAATTAACTGGACATGGTGGCATGCACTTGTAGTCCCAGCTACTCGGGAGGCTGCAGCAGGAGAATTGCTTGAACCCAGGAGGCAGAGGTTGCAGTGAGCCGAGATCGTGCCACTGCACTCCAGCCTGGGCGACAGAGTGAGACTCCTCAAAAAACAAACAAACAAACAAAAAAACAAGCAAACAACAACAAAAAAAGCATTTAGAGTTGGTTTTAAAAGTGTTGGTCAACCCTGGACATCTCTGAATCCTTACACACAAAGTGAAGCATTTTGGGGACGTACCACCTGTTCTCTGGAAAGTCTTCCAAGCCACAGGCTGCCCACTCCAGCCCAGCTCATGGCCTGGCCCCTTTGCAGATCACTACAAGTTATGTTTGCCCACATGGTTGGGTTGGGGTAGGAATCAAACCTTTTATCAAATGCATGAAGGATACAGGAGATTTGTAGAATATCATATCGCTTTAAAATATGATATAAAGGTTCATATTTAAAAGAATTGCATCTCAGTGCTTTTAAAAATTGTCTTCTTCCTGAGCAGTTCATCTTTTGAATAAACCTGGATAATTCTCTTTTTTCTGCATCTTAAATTGATATAAAACGAATAACCTTTATTGCTTAATTTATGTAGCATTTATTTTATTTTATTCCTAAAAGTTGATGTTGCCCCAAATTCTGCTTTCTGTTTTGAGTAGGTGAGATATTTACGTGGCCTCAAGTTTCTAACTATAACAAGGCCTAAACTGAGAATTCCCATTTCCACGCTTCCCTCATCCTTCCCACACACAATTACTGTACTCATTTTTTTGCGGAATCCTCCAAGTGTTCCTGTGTTAATCAGGGTTCTCTAGAGTAACAGATGAGAGGAAAGGAAGAAACAGGGAGAGAGAGCGAGAGAGAGAGAGAGAGAGAGAGAGAGAGGGAGAGAGAGCGAGGGAGCGAGAGAGAGAGAGCAAGTGAGAGCGCCTGATTTTTTTTTTTTTTTTTGATATTGAGTATCACTCTGTCACACAGGCTGTACTGCAGTGGTGCAATCTTGGCTCACTGCAACCTCCACCTCCCAGGTTCAAGTGATTCTCCTGCCTCAGCCTCCTGAGAGTAGCTTGGATTACAGGCACGTGCCACCATGTCCAGCTAATTTTTTGTATTTTTAGTAGAGGCGGGGTTTCACCGTGTTAGCCAGGATGGTCTCGATCTCCTGACCTTGTGATACTCCCACCTTGGCCTCCCAAAGTGCTGGGATTATAGGCCTGAGCCACCGCGTCCAGTGGTGCCTGATTTTTTTTTTTTTTTTTTTAAAAGAATGGACTCACCTGATTGTGGGGGCTGGCAAGTATGATATTTGCAGGGCGGCAGGGAGGCTGGAAGTTCAGTAGGTGTGGAAGTTGCATTCGTGAGTCTGAATTCTGCAGGCTAGAAGCTCAGGTGGGCTTTCTATGTCACAGTCTTGAGAGGAATTCCTTCTACTTGGGGAACCTCACTCTTTGCTCTGAGGGCCTTTGACTGATTGGATGAGGCCCTCCGAAGTGCGGAGGGTAATCTGCTTAACTCCAGCTGTTTATTGTAGATATGAATCACATCTGAAAAGGACAGCCACAGCAACATCTGGACTAGTGTTTAACCAAATGACCAGGCACCAGAGCTTGGCTAAGCTGACATATAAAATAACCTATCATACTTCCTTTATGAAAATATAAACAAATAAGAACATACATGCCCACTTTCTTTCATGGAGAAAAAGGGGTAAACTGTGTACCTTTGCTTTTTCCACTTCACAATACATTTGGAGATCTCTCTAAATCTGGACCAAAGAACCAGCCCCCTACCCCATTCCTTTTTAGCAGCTCATATAGGATTCTTTGCCACTATAACATTTTGATAAATGTGACCATATCAAAGCAAAAACTTTTACGTGGCTAAATAAATAAATAAAATTTCTAAGAAAGCATGCAAACTCAGAAGCAATATACCAAACTGGGAGAAATATTTCCAATTCAGATCCCAAATAGTTCCTGCATCCTAGAAGTTTATAAGAAAAAGACCACAAATATCCAAAAGAAAAATGGGTGGGGTCGGAGAGCTCATAGAAATTCAGATGGCCTAACCGCATGAAAACACTGTGAACCTTGTGGTAACAGAAATTAGAGTTAAAACGACAGTAAGATATTGTATGTCACCTGGCAATGTCAGGCAAAACCCCACAAGCTGGAGAACACTCTTTTGCTGAAGCTGGGGTGAAACAGACCTTACATTTTGCTAAAAGAGGAGTGTAAAATGGTACAGCACCCCCCCACTCCCCACCCCAGGAGGATAATTTGTCAGAATTAAGACAATGATAGGTCAATTCACGCTTTGACTCAGGAATCCTGGCTCTGGAATTTGACCCTGCAGAGAGCCCTGTGCATCTCAGAAGGGAGACCTCATCGCACCATTGCACGCGTGCAGAAGACAGAACAACCAAGAATCTCTGGGAAGCATTTGATCTCTGGCATATGCACGATGGGAAATCTGCAGTTGTTTAGCATTTCTGTAGAGCTGAAAGCTTGCTTGAGGGCCACAAAGATAATAGAATCAAGATGCGTGGAGCATACAGCAGTCCCTTTCCCTGACCTCCCCACCCATGTACATCAAAGCTGTTTCTTCGGAAGTTGCCCGCGGTTCTTTCCATCTGTATGGCCACCTCTTAAGTTTCAGTTGCCTTCCCCCAACTTCTGCAACAGCCAGAATCAGGGCACCTTCTGCCCTGCATGGCAGCCTGGCAGTTGGAATCTGCCTCTTCACTTAGAGGAAGGGGTGGTCTTTTCTTTGCTTTCTTTTTTTTCTTTTTTTCGAGACAGATTCTTGCTGTGTCGCCCAGGCTAGAGTGAAGTTGCACAATCTGAGCTCACTGCAACCTTCGCCTCCTGGTTTCAAGTGATTCTCCTGCCTCAGCCTCCTGAGTAGCTGGGATTACAGGCACGCGCCACCATGCCTGGCTAATTTTTGTATTTTTAGTAGAGATGGGGTTTCACCATGTTGGTCAGGCTGGTGTCAAACTCCTGACCTCTTGTTCCTCCCCCCTTGGCCTCCCAAAGTGCTGGGATTACAGGCATGAGCCACCACGCCCGGCCGAGGAAGAGGCGGTCTTTTCTCCTTGCAACATTACCCCTGAATGGGCTTGAGGGCCCAACCAGTGGACTTCTTTAAAGATATAATAGAATCCTGTCAATAAAAAGTCTTCTGAAAGCTTTCAGTGGCTTCTAGGCACATATAGGAAAAAATTTTTAAAGTTTCCCTCCACCTGCAGTGCTTTGCCCAAGCTGCTGACTTCATCTGATGATAACCTGTGCTCCAGCCCACTGGCCTCCTGACAGTTTCTGTAACTTTCCAGTTTCCCTCCGTGCTTGCAAAGTGCTTTCCCCGGTTCTTTTCCTGCGGGCGCCAGGCCCTGAAGCCACCACCTTCTCCATAGAAGGCCCCCAAGACCCTGCAGTACTTTGTTATTCCCTCCGTGGCACTTGACACAAGATGTAGCCTTTGCTTCCTCGCCACCCCCCGTTTTGATTCTGACCTCCAGGGAGCAGGGATCCTGTCTGCGCGGCATGCAGAACATGTGAGTGTGTGTTGCATATTATGGAAGTGGTCAGGTTTGCGTGTGAGCGTGTGTTGCATATTATGGAAGTGATCAGGTTTGCATGTGGTGGAGTGATCCTCTGGCACCTGTCAGGGCAACTTCTGCAGAGCCTTCATTGAGCCCCCCACACCAGGTCAGCTTTTACTGACCAGTGTGCCCATAGCACCTGCGCAAGTTCCTTAGCCTTGTTATGCTTCTGTGCCTTGTAGCTGAGCAGAGACAAGAGGGCTGTATCTTCAGTGCCTGCCCTGTGTGTAGTTAATGGATGAATAACATTGAAGATTGAAAGAATGAATCGGCAAGTGAAGAAAGGTACAAGCAAATGAATGAACAAACGAATAAACTGAGAAATGAATGAGGCAGAGTGAGTATGCTGGAAATTAGGAATTCTAGATTTTTTTTTTTTTTTTTTAGATGGAATCTTGCCTTTCGCCCAGGCTGGAGTGCAGTGACATGACCTCAGCTCACCGCAACCTCCGTCTCCTGGGTTCAAGTGATTCTCCTGCCTCAGTCTCCTGAGTAGCTGGGATTGTAGGTGCATGCCACCATGCCCGGCTAATTTTTGCATTTTTAGTAGAGATGGGGTTTCACCATATTGGCCAGCTGGTCTCGAACTCCTGAACTTGTGATCCACCCGCCTCGGCTTCCCAAAGTGCTGGGATTACAGGCATGAGCCACCACACCTGGCCAGGAACTAGATTTTAGATGTAGCTCTGACACAGGCGAGGAAGGTGTGATGGACAGGACCTGTCTACTCTCTGCCTTCAGAGACACCTGGCCTCTCCTTGGGTGTGTGTGTCACAGCTGTACTTCCCTCACCAGCTGTGTGGTTACTGGCTCTCTCCCTGACTGGAAGACAGGAGCGACAGTGTGAGATGGTGCTTGTTCCAGTTACTTCACCGTGTGTCTCAGCTCTCAAATATGCCTGGCATATTTGAGCCAAAAATAATGAAATAGTCAATGGATAAGGGGAAAAGAGAATGGAAATTAAAACTGGGGTTGGCGGGGGATACAGAGAAACAGGAGTAGACAGTCCATGGCTCTGAAGCTCTGGGAACCTTGAAATGGTGCGGATGCTTCTTGAAGGGGTTTTGGACTTTTCCGTCAGCCCAACTCTCATACGTGTGATTTCCTCGGCCATCTTGCCAGGTCTCTGTTGTCAATTTTTATTTTTTCAACACATTAGCAACAGTCACAGTAACACATGGTGGATGGGAGATGGTATTAGCTCCCTGCAGTAATCACTGGTTTTCTATTCAAAAGTTCCGGCGTTAGGATCATCACAGTCTCACACGTTAGCATTATCACAACAGTTCTTGTTCCAGGTAGTTTTTGACGTAGCATCTAACCCAGCATTCCCAGTGAGCCTGCAAATTCTGTCTGAAAACAATGTGGCATTCTTCTAAGTGGTCCCCTCCTCTGCACTGGCCCTCTGCCCACCCCTTCCCTGCCGCAAATCCACCCTCCCTGCTGTAGAGCTCCTCACTTTGTCATCCTGCTCCGTGCCCTCTGCTGCTTTCCCATTGTCTACAAAAGAAGCATGAAATTTGTCAGCAAACTCCTATTCTTCCTGCAAAACCCACTGAGATGTTATTTCTGCTACCTCCCAAACTGGGCCAACTTCATAAGGCATTTCTTCATGCCACTACAAAACCCAGTGTATGTATTGTATTGGATACAGGGTGGTTTTGTCCTCATTTTGGGCAAAGTTGCAGAATTATGGCCATTTTGCAGTTTTCTCTGGTTACCATGGTTGCATCTGATTGACAGACTCCCTCAGGCTGTTTTATCTTGCAGCAACCTTGAGGCAGCCTTTAAGATAAACTATGTTAAACACCCGTGCTCCAAGAGAATCTTGTTATCTTATCTTAACACAAATACGGATTCCCAGCTCTACCCAGCTAGAAAAGCAGAATACAATAAAGTGAAATAAGAAAGACTTGTATGGCAAAATATCCATCTGGCGACTCCATCTGGAGGTGGAGGAATGGCCACATCTGGTGCCATCAGGTGATGAATCAGCTGAGCCGCCCATTGGGCAGCAGCTTCACTTGTGTCCCATCTTCAGGACCTCATTTGACATAAGCAGTGTATTAAACAGTAACGTTTTCTTATGTTAATGAGGGACTTTAGAGTGATGAGATGACATGCGTTATGGTGACAGTTCTTTGTATCTGGAAATCTTCCTAATTAGACATCTTTGCAAGTCAAAAGATGTAATTTATCTCGAGGTTGTGCATAAATTGGAGCGCTGCTGGGGGCCACTGCTGTTGTCATTAAAACATTATTTGATAAATTAATCTGTATTTAGTTCGGATCTAATGACTGAGATATTATGGTGACATATGGTAGAGAAAGTGCTGAGACTGTTACAGAGCACGAATTTTCTTTCTCTCTTCACTTCAAAGTCCATCCCACATCGTGAAGGCGCACCCCTGTCCCAGTCAAACACAGGCCCTTGGACGGATCTCTCACATCATGCCCGTCTGTCCCCAGGAAGACCTGGTTACCTGTTCCACCTCCACACCCCCTCTAGCGATTATACCATCTTCAATTTTCCCTCCTGATTTTTCCTTTACTTGACCCCTTCTCCCTCATGCCGAGAGCCACCCTGAAGGTCTGGGCCCACGGGTCTTGATTGTCACCGGCCCCAGCCCCCTCCCATGGCATTGAAGCTGAATTGAGGGGTAGGCCGCCAGGCAGCTGCCAGGGGCCTCATCTGGTGCCAGCTGCAGTAGTGCTGAGCGCCAGCACATCCCTGGACTAAATCACTGAGGTTTTGCGGGTGATGGGCTCACAGTAGAGCTGGTGAGTGAGAAGTCAGCACATTCCTGTTGCTGAGGCTGACAGTGCCTTTGAGGGCAGTGGAGAAACACGTACAAACTCACACATTCCAAGTGTTCCCTGGTCCCTAACGTAGAGGACTGGGCCTGGCACAGGCTCTCGGGCCCTGCTGCAGTCAGCTGAAAATCTGAAACCGAGTGAGGAGTATTATTTGCTGGGAATCAATAATTCATTTTATGATGTAAATTTTAAACGTTTACTATGCCTCCTACAACTGTTTTATTTGGAAATGTTATTTTTTTTAAACCTTACTTTGCAATTAAAGAGAAAGGCATAACATTTTTATTAAAAGAAAACCAGTTGCCTCCCATCCCTCCTCATCGGTGTTGAAGAGATATTGAAGGAACATCAAGCTGAGTGGTTGGAGGAGGGAGTGGGATGGAATGCTAACCCAGTCAGCCAGCCATCTAAGTCACGGGCAAGGAGATCTTCCAGACACCAGGGCCCTATGTAGGTGACACAAAGAGACATCCACTGTCACCCCTGGATCCATGGCAGCTGCCTGTACCCATGCTCTTTGCCTAAGCTGCGGTCCAGAGCCCTCTCAGGGGCTGCCCTCTCCATGTGGCCGCCTGTGCCCACCTGGTTTCTTTTTTGTTTTTTTGTTTTCTGAGATGGAGTCTCGCTCTGTCGCCCAGGCTGGAGTGCAGTGGCGTGATCTCGGCTCACTGCGACCTCCGCCTCCTGGGTTCAAGTGATTCTCCTGTCTCAGCCTCCTGAGCTGCTTGGTTTCTTAGTCTCATCTTCCATTCCAGGCGTTGTCCTCCCTCACCACCCTCCTCTTCACTCCTCAGATGCAGACGGGCTGTGGCACATGCACTCCTCACTCTCTAAACTGTCCCTTGTCTGTGGATTTGATGGCAGCTTGCTCACACTCACCAGTGCCCTCCCTGTCCCTGTGAGGTTGCTAGGACACAGAGCTCTGCAGTCCCCCGTCTGCAGGCACAGGGCGAGATGATATATGAGCATGTATGATGATATAGATACATATGGTATAGATGTATAATAGTCCTTTTTGCAGAGGAATCTTTGCAAAAAGAGGGAGGTATTGTCACCTTCATTTGACAGATACAAAAAAATGACCCTCAAAGAGGTTGAATGACTTGCTAAAAGTCAGCACAACTACGAAGTGTCACGACATACCATTCGAGAGCACGAGCTTTGGGATGCCTGGATGGGGATCCCGGCTCTACCTCTCAGCCCTTTAGGATCATAGGGAAATTGCTCCTGTCTCTGTGCCTCAGTTTCTTGCCTGTAACAGGGATGACACCTCATGGGGAAGTCATGAAAACTGGTTGATGGGCCTGCCACATGGGAGCTCTCAGCATTGCCAAACCCCCATTAGCCTCCGTCTTTAACTTTCTTCCCCACTCAGAGTCTGGGTGTTCAGCCACAGGGTATGTGGAAATGTGGACATGGCTCTCTTGGACCACATGCTCTAGGGATCTGTTTCTTTTCTTTTTCCTTTTTTTTTTTTTTTTGAGACGGAGTCTCCCTCTGTCACCAGACTGGAGCGCAGTGGCAGTGGCACAATCTCGGCTCACTGCAACCTCCGCCTCCTGGGTTCAGGTGATTCTCCTGCCTTAGCCTCCCGAGTAGCTTGGACTACAGGTGTGCATGACCATGCCCAGCTAATTTATATATATATATATATATATGTTTTTAGTACGGACAGGGTTGTACTGTACCGTGTTGGCCAGGATGGTTCAATCTCTTGACCTTGTGATCCATCCACCTTGGCCTCCCCAAGTGCTGAGATTACAGGCGTGAGCTACCACCGCACCCAGCCAAGGGACCTATTTCTCTTGCAATTTGTGCCTCCCCCTTCTGTAAATTACAGACATAATACAATCTCACTGTCACCAGTCAAACAGTAGGGGAACATCTACAGAAAGAGGCAGGCAGCCCTCCCTGACTGAGCTTCCCTCCCAGCTCTCTGAGGTGGAGCTTTTTGCACCTCCACCCACAGCGATCTCCATGCCCCCGCATAGATCCACAGGCAGGCTCTTCTGTTTTCCGGTGTGATTTCAGATGGAAATGGATTTTTGGTCTGCACAGCACTCTTCAGCTCTGTGTTTCCCCTTAGCATTTCTATGTTCCTCCATGTCAATAAACTGAGACCCAGCCAACTCGCTCTACAGCTCCTTGATACTCTTTGAACACTGCAGGGAATTCATAATCTCAGATTAATCTTCCTTGCCACACATAATTTAAACACTGTTCTCTCTTAACACCAGAGGTAACTGAAGTCTGACTTCACATTGAACAAACAAATGAACAACCTGGGACCTAGAATTCTGGCCATTTTGCACGGGATCTGGGAAGGAGATCTGTAACATGCCCACTTAGCTGCTGCGGTCAGAGTGGGGATGAGAAATGCCATGCACACAGCACGGATGGAAGAGCCTGGGGCACTGCTGGTGGCTGGGGATAGAGGGGGTATTAGGTAGGCACCTTCCAGATCCTTTTCTCATAGGTGCTGGGATCTGGTAGACCTGGCTTTGACTGCCCTACCAGGAGGCAGCTGTGGGCCTGGGAGAGCTGCCTGCCATTTCTGCTGAAATGAGCGTGACATGGACTTGACCTGAGGCTAAAGGAGATGGCATAGTGAGCACACGAAAACGGTGAGCCTCCAAGTGCAGGCAGATTCGGGTTGCTGTTAGCGCACTGTTTACTTCTGAATTTTAAAACATACTAAGGCTGGGTATGGTGGCTTGCATCTGATCCCAGCACGTTAGGAGGCTGAGGCCGTACGACTGCTTGAACTCAGGAGTGTCAGACCAGCAGACCAGCCTGGGCAACACAGTGAGACCTTGTCTCTACTGAAAAATAAAAATTACCTGAGTGTGGCAGTGCATGCCTGTAGTCCCAGCTACTCAGGAGGCTGAGACAGGAGAATTTGCTTACACCCAGGAGGTGGAGGTTGCAGTGAGCCAAGGTCATGCCATTGCACTCCAGCCTGGGTGACAAGAGTGAAACTTCATCTCAAAAAAAAGAAAAAAAAAAGTTTATGTCCCAGCAAGGAATATTTTTATAAGATTGGTGGAAGATATTTTTCCTTTGAAGTCTGTACAGACAATCAGCAGAATTGGGGGCTGATTCTCTGCAGAGTCACAGTGGAAAACCAGCCCTCAGGTCTCGTGGGGACTGCCTTATCTGGGCAGTGCCGGGGCGGCTGACCCCAAGGTGGCTGACCTCTGGCTGGGGCAGTGACCCCTGGCCCTGCTGAATCACAAGAGCCCGTATTTCCAGAACTTTGGCCACTTTTTCTTTGGCATATCTGATACCTCTTGAAAGCAGAGCTGTGAAACCCATAAGTGACCCCAGAAGGTCATTTTTACTGGCATTTCTGACCTCCGCTATGGGGTTGAATCCTGTTTTTGCTTGCCAGCATTGCAGTGACACTGTTCACCCACCTGAGTCTCCATTTGAGTCAGGCAGCTGTCAGAGAGGATGAACTTAGGTGCGTGTTGTACTGGATGACTTCACAGAGTGTGATGTGGTTTGGCAAAGATAATGCAGGCCTTTGCAGTGGGCAGATATATTAGTCCCGCCTGCTTGTTAAAAAGCATCTTTAATGGAATTTCAATTACACTGTAGCCTCCAGATAAACCCATCTGACTGTTAAAGTCTGGAAAGAAAAAATACTTCACAGAAAAGTGTGCTCCAGTTATCGATGGCAGCACAATAAACCACCCCCAAATTTAGTGGCACTAAACAACCACCTTTCATGGTTCCGTGAGTGAGGAATTTAGCAGTATGACACAGAGACAGACCAGGGACTGGAACTCTTTGATGGCTGGGGATGGCTGGGGCGGCTGCGCTGGGGCTATACATTTGGGATCTTGGTTCTGGCTGTTAGCTGGACTCCCTGGGTCTTCTGCATGTCATTTGTGCTGTGGCAGAATGTCCAGAAGCCTCCTTCACTCGCATACCTGGCTGGGATAGATGGAGCAGCCAGGGCTGGTCAGACACCGCTCTGTCTCCAGATGGCCTCTCCATGTGGGTACCTGGGCCTCCTCACAGCACAAGAATGGAACTTGTTATGTGGTGTCCGGCTTCTCCCAGAGCCAGCATTCAGAGAGACTCCACCTGGCTCCTTACAACTCAGTCTCCTGTGTCCCAGAGTGTCACTTCTGTCACAGTCACTGGATCAAGCAAGTCACGGGCCAGCCCATGTGCAAGAGGCTAGGAACTCGGCTCCACTTTTCTATAGGAGGAGAAGCCATCTTTAATTTACTACAAAAAGTTCCTTTTCAGTGTCACTTAAAGTATTTTAATACACTAAGTCGAAATTCAACCTAACGTTCTATTTGAATATTTAATATAGTGTTCAAATGTTTAACCTGAGAGCAGAGACTTTTATCGTAGCCCTTAGAATCCTTGAACTACGGAAACATGCCTTTCAGAATCGATTTTGATGAGGAAGAAAACAGCTATGAAATTCTTACTGCCTTAAAAGCCCTGTTGCTCATTAGAGATAAGTGTTCTGCCTGCCCTGGGTTGTGCTTCTTCCTGAGCTTCTAGTAAGAGTGGAGTTGTCTCTAGTGGAAGGCCTGGGGGCTCCCATGAGTCACGCACAGGGACCTTGAAGTGTGACAACAGCAGGGTCCCTTGGGACCTTCTTCACTTGTTTTCTGGGTTATCAAGTCCCAGGGAAGTTGCCGGAGCATCTGTGTAAAACTGAAGTTCACATTACAGGCTGGATTCCTATCCTTGGGCTCCCATAACAAAGTACAATAGACAAGGTGACTTAAGCAACAGAAATTTATTTCCTCACAGTTCTGCAGACTGGAAAGCTGAGATCAAGGTGTCAGCAGTGTGGATTTCTTCCTGGGGCCCTGAGGGAAGATCTGTTCCAGGCCTCCCTCCTAGCGTCCTGTGATTTGCTAGACACCTGTGACATTCCTTGGCTTGTCTAAACATCACCCCGTCTCTGCCCCCTAGTCACATGGTGTCCTCCCCATGCTCATGTCTGTGTTCAAATCCCCCTTTTCCTAAGGACACAGGCAGATTGGACCCGGGACCTCCCCGACTGTCCTACGACCTCATCTGAGTTAATAGCATCTGCAATGACCCTATTTCTAAATTAGGTCACAGTCTCAGTTACTGGGGGTTAGGAATTCCTATGCATTTTGAGGAGAAAGGACAAATTCAACGCCTAACATAGGATAACCTCCAAAAACTAATAATTTTGAGTATTTTTCCTTGGGGAGTGAGAGAAAATGGGTAAGGCCATGGGGAAAATCTTATTGCTAAAAGGAATGCAAATGAGGAGGGGGGTCTTGCTGGAAGGATAGGGTCTGTGTGTGGCTCGCAGTCTACGTGTCCCCCTAAGACCAGGTGCCTGGGAGGTCCATGCAGGTGCTGTCTGCAGAGGGAGTGGCTGTTCTTACCAAAGGCGCTCGCCCTGGTGTGCCTGAGTCAATACTAGGGCTAGATGTCTCTGGACCACTGGCTGGCTGCCTCCCGGGCACAGTGCTCAGTGGACAGTAGCCCCCCTCTTCTCTGCAGCCCCTTCTAAGGCTCTTCATGAACCCTCTATGGACCCACTTTTCTCAGCTCAGAGGTCAGAAGCGCATCAGCTTCTGTTTTTTGCTTACGGTGGTGTTTCACGTTACTTCTAGTTCTGCTCTGAAGACAGACCGGGACCCCTTTCTGGGCTCTCCCTGGTTTCCCAGGACCGTGTCTGTAGCCGTTTCTTCATGTCACTTCACTCTTCGTCACCTCCAGTGGGTCTCCTCAGGCTCTTGCTGCTTTCTTAGGGTCACTTTTCCGAGGGGCGCGTTTTTGGACCTTCTCCCCAGTTTCTGCCAGTCACCCCTATCTAGCCCCATGTGCTCTAATTAGAATGGACTTTAGAAAGACTCGTGCTTAAAAGTCCGAGTACGCAGTTTTTAGGGAGATGACTTAAGCAGCGCGCTTCGTTTCCAGAGAGGGAGATGCATTGGGCACTAGACTGTGGTTTGGCTCCTGGCCCTCTTGCTTCTCTCCATGCTCATTTATTCATGCCAGCACCCCAGGCTGCAGGGGAGCTCAGGAGACCCCCTCATCTATTTTCTTCCTTTCAGGAAGAAAACTCAAAGCTTTTTAGCCAAATGAGAATTTATTCCCTTTTTTTCCCTCTTTAAAAATATTCAGTAATCAACTTCTGTTAGAAGCTACCTATAAATCATCAGCATAAATAATTGAGTGTCCGTGGTCTAAAGTAACCACAGATTTTGCATTCTAAATCCAGTGTTTATATGTAAAGCTGTGGCTGTAGAGTTACATGGGAGCCATGATGATTTCATCTTTTTGTTCGCTGAATTTTAAAACCACCTTCCTTTTGTAATTTCCGGTTTATCTTTGTTATTTCTTTGAGGACGGGATGAGAAGTTTCACAGCTTTCTTGGACCTCTTGTTTAGCTGGAATTAGTGTAAATTTTATTAAAGTGTATTTTCTTTGGTCTGTGGTTTTGTCTAATGAGCCGTGCACTTTATCTCACTGTACAGCTAAGTTATTGACACGGATTATTTATGCTTTAGGTGTTTATATTCAGTTAATCCTTGCAGAAGAATCTAGCTAACGGTGTTGGAGAAGTTCATAGAGAAAATTGTGTTGTGGTTTTGGGGATGATTTGGTGTCCCTCCCTTAGATTTCCCCCTGGTTCCATCACCCAGCTGCACTGGTGGAACAATGCTGCGAGTGTGATGGCGGAGAAACCGGATTCTTGGTCTATCGGGCGCCTGCCTTTCCCCAGATGAGTCTGCACGGTCAGCCGTGGTGTCAAAGCTTTCGTGCTTTATTTTCTTGACTTGTGTAGGATTATTGGGGTGGGAAGATGGAGCCCGCAAGGGCAAGTGGCTTGTCTTCCCGGCCGCTCAGCTTGCATTTTTGGCTGGTGGATTGGCGATCCCGCTGTCATTGATGAATGTCAGTGCACAAGTGTTCATATAGTATGCTCAGTTCCTGAGGATGTTTAGATGTCATAAGGGAACCCTCTAATTCTGTCAGTTGCACATAGATTGATGAGTCCCACCCGCTTGAAACTGCATTAGGAGAGTTCATTTCTAGAAGTATGAAAGACGTTTGACTTGCCTCAGATTCCTCATGCCCACAGAGAGACCCCAAACAGGTGTTCTGACTTGACCTCCCCATCTCCAGTATTGCACCGTGGCCTTTATGACAGGGTAGCATGAAAGATGTCCCCGGCCTATCACACAGTCCTCACTGGGTCCTTCATGTGTGTCCAACATGCGTTTCCCTCCTCCCAGCAGACCTGCTGTCCAGAGGTGCAGATGCCAGTTATTGATCCCCATGCCACCTGCTGCCGATTAAAAAGCTGCCCTCTTTGGTCCTTCTAAAGGTCATGCTGTAAAATTATTCCTCCCTACATCAGTTTTACACCGAGCAAACATTAAGCCCTCATTCTGTCAGTGTAAAACTCTCACTGCGTGTAAATTAATTTGGGTGATGGGGGATTGAATCCCAGGTAGTGGCAGCTCACAGGCCTGCCCTGGGTACAGTGGGGACACAGCCCCTGAGCCCTGCCTCGGGGACTCTGAAGGAAGCAGCAGCTGTTGGTTTATAAAAGCAACTTACTGTGAGGTGGAGTGTGGTTGGCTGTGATATTTATGCTTTGTGATTGCCATTTGGATTTTCAAATAAAGTTTACCCTTTAGAACATTTTATAGGAACAAAAATTGCAAAGATAGTATAAGGAATTCCTAGTTTCTTTATAACATCTTATATTAGTATGGATCATTTGTTAAAATTAATGAGCCAATATCAATACATTATCATTTGTTAAAATCCATGGTTATTCACATTTCCTTAGCTTTTGTCTAATGTCCTTAGTCTCTTCTGGGAGACAGTCCAACCCCACATCACATTCAGTGTCTGTGCCACCTTAGGCTCCTCTTGGTTGTGGCTTTTTCATAGACTTTCCTTGCTTTTTATGACCTGAGTAGTGTTGAGTAGTCTTGGTCAGGTGTTATGTAGGGCACCCCTCTACTGGGATTTGTCTGATGTTTTTTTCATGATTAAACTGGGTTTGGAGGAAGAAGACCAGAGAGGTGAAGACCATTCTTACAACATCAAAGGGTACATACTGTCAGGAAGGCATCACTGTTGATGTTGACTTCATCACCTGGCTGAGGGAGTGACTGGCAGGTTTCTCTACTGTGAGAAACCCACCCTCCTTCCTATACTGTATTCTTGGGAAGGAAGTCACCATGTGCAGCCTCCACTTAAGGAGAGGGAAATCATGCTCCTCCTCCCTGAGGGTGGAATATCTACATAAAGTATTTGGAATTTTTTCCCTTAGGAGATTTGTCCCTTCTTTACTATTTATTTACTTGTGTATTCAATAATTTTTTATAAGTAAGGACTCATGAATATTTATTTTACACTCACAGTTAGAATCCAATGCTAATTTGTTGCTAAAATTATTCCATTTGGCTCCGGTGTCCCTTTGACACCCCCTGTGATTGTGAGGTTATTATTATTATTGTTTTGAGACAAAGTCTTGCTCTGTCACCCAGGCTGGAGTGCAGTGGTGCAATCTCGGCTCACTGCAACCTCTGCTTCCTGGGTTCAAGCAATTCTCCCACCTCAGCCTCCTGAGTAGCTGGGACTACAGATGCATGCCACCATGCCCGGCTAATTTTTTGTATTTTGAGTAGAGATGGGGTTTCACCATGTTAGCCAGGATGGTCTCGATCTCCTGACCTCATGATCTGCCCGCCTCTGCCTCCCAAATGCTGGGATTACAGGTATGAGCCACCACACCTGGCCAAATTATTATTATTTGTACCACATTCTTACTCTCTGACACTATAAGAGGCTCTTGGATCATTTTATGTTTCCTGCCCTAGTCCATATGCAAATCAGCCATTTCTCCAAGAAGCTCTGGATCTTTTGGTTGGAGGTGGGCATTGGAAGCCAAAATCTGGGTGCTAGGTGTCCTCCCAGCACCTAGCACCCAGAGGTGTTAGGATCGGGGAGAGGGCTTTGCTTCTAGGTCCAGTCAGCTGACAAAACAAGGAAATACACTGGTTCTGCTTTATTTCCAGTTTTGATTTCCATGGTTTCAGTTAGGTGCAGTGAACCATGGTCCAAAAATATTAAATAGCAAATTTTAGAGATTAACAATTCATACGTTTTAAACTGTGCTCCATGTGATGAAATCTCTTGCAGTCCCACTTCGTCCGGCCTGGGACCAGAATCACATCCTGGCCAGCGTAGCCGTGCTGTGCATGCTGCCTGATCTTTAGTCACTTAGCCTTCTCAGTCAGCAGCCAACTGTCACTCTAGTGCAGTGCTTGTGTTCAAGTAGCTCTTATTTTACCTAAGCAGGGCCTCAAGGCACAAGAGTTGTGACGCTGGCAATTCAGATATGCTGAAGAGAAGCTGTAAAGTTCTTCATTTAAGTGAGGAGGTGAAAGTTGTTGACTTCATAAGAAAGAAGATACCACATGTGGAGGTTGCTAAGATCCATGGTAAGAATGAATATTCCATTCATGAAATTGTGAACAGTATATTGTTATAATTGTTATTATTATATTTTTTTTTTGAGAAGGAATTTCGCTGTTGTCGCCCAGGCTGGAATGCAGTGGCACGATCTCGGCTCACTGCAACCTCCTCCTCTTGGTTTCAAGCAATTCTTCTGCCTCAGCCTCCCAAGTAGCTGGGTCTACAAGCATGTGCCACCATGCCCGACTAACTTTTGGTACTTTTAGTAGAGATGGGTTTCACCATTTTGGCCAGGCAAGTCTCAAACTCCTGACCTCAGGTGATCTGCCTACCTCAGCCTCCCAAAGTTCTGGGATTACAGGCTTGGGCCACCGCACCTGCCCTAATTGTTCTGTTTTATTATTAGGTATCATTGTTAATCTCCTACTGTGCCTAATGATAAATTACATTTTATCATAGGTATGTATGAATATGAAAAAACATAGTATACATAGGTTTTATTATTATCTGTATTTTCAGGTATCTACAGGGGTACTAGAATGTATTCCCCATGGCTGGGCGTGGTGGGTCACGCCTGTAATCCCAGCACTTTGGGAGGCCGAGGCAGGTTGATCACCTGAGGTCAGGAGTTCAAGACCAGCCTGACCAACATGGAGAAACCCCGTCTCTACTAAAAATACAAAAAATTAGCCAGGCATGGTGGCGCATGCCTGTAATCCTGGCTGCTTGGGAGGCTGAGGCAGGAGAATCGCTTGAATCCAGGAGGCGGAGGTTGCGGTGAGCCGAGACTGCACCATTGCACTCTAGCCTGGGCAACAAGAGTGAAACTCCATCTCAAAAAAAGAAAGAATGTATTCTCCACATACAAGGGAGGATGACTGCATATGAGTGTATACTAACACATGTATATACACATACTTGTAACTATTTCTACATATACCATCAATATTCTATTAAGCTAAACATGAGTTCATGGTGATGTCTTCAATGCCAATCCTTTACTGTGTGGATCGGTCCAGCCTCCTCCCCTGTTCCCACTCCAGCAGGGAGAAACCTGGTTCTCACCATTTGCCATCCATTTACTTAATGGTTAGTTATGGAATATGTGAGTAGTGGTATCAGAATTGTTAACCACTACCCACCTGGGAAACAACTTCATCAACTAGAGCTCAGTACTGATGCACAGTTCCTTTTTTGCCTTTAGAATTATGGACTTCATTTATTTTCAGAGTTACTTAAGTAAGCACCTTTCCCCTCAACCCCTTTCAGTGAGGTGGTTTTGTTGTGGAAATTCAGGAGACTGCAGAAACCAGTGGGTGAAACAGGAGGATTTTATTTAGGGTGCACCGGCTCAGTGGCTTCGCATCTGAAAACCCAGCCCCAAACAAAGACAGGGCTTGACCTTTTATACGTGAAGTACACAGTGGTGTGAAAACAAGTTTGCAGGTGCAGAGCAAAGACAGCTTGTCAAGCAGTGACAGACATATGCGGCACAGATGCCTGTTATCTGTAGAGCTCAAGGATCCTAGCTTGGGCTTTGTTGCCTTTCGCTACAGCACCTAGATGGCCAGAGTCCAGCCTGCTTAGGCATTTCTCATGACCTTCACTGTGTTACAGAAACTTACAAGAATACAAGAATTTATAAACTTACAAAACTTGCAAAGCAGAATACAATCCCATGGGTGGGGAAGGACTCAGGGAAGTTTGCTTCTAGAAGAAAAATTTAATTTTTGCTCCCTTTTCCCGCATTAGTCTTATAGATTGTTTTTGGTCACAGTTTGCATTCCATCCTGAGATCCTCCTACCTATTAAATACTTTTTAAAAGTTAGCATATCTGCAGGTTAGCTCTTTGGCCTGTACAGTTCAATGGATTTTGACAAATGCATAGTCATGTAACTACAATTAAAGTATCATAAAAATAGTTTTGGCTGGGCCCAGTGGCTTACGCCTGTAATCCCAGCACTTTGGAAGGGTGAGGCGGGTGGATCACAAGGTCAGAAGTTTGAGACCAGCCTGGCCAATATAGTGAAACCCCATCTCTACTGAAAATACAAAAATTAGCTGGGCATGGTGGCGTGCACCTGTAGTCCCAGGTACTCAGGATGCTGAGACGGGAATGGCTTGAACCCAGCAGGTGGAGGTTGCAGTGAGCTGAGATTGCACCCACTGATTCCAGCCTGGGCGACAGAGCAAGACTCTGTCTCAAAAAAAAAAAAAAATAGTTTGACCACTCTGAAAAATCCCCTGGACTTCACTTATTTAATCCTTCCCTCTTTCCGTGAATGCTTACTGATCTTTTCACTATTACTACAGTTTTGCCTTTTCCAGAATGCCACATCACTGGAACTTTGCAATATGTTACTTTTTCAGATTTGCTAATTTCACATAACAATCTGCATTTAAGAGTCATCCATATTGTTTCATGGCTTGATTCTTCATTTCTTTTTATGGCCAAATAGCAATTCATTATGTAGATGTACCACAGTTTGTTTATCTGTTCACCTATTTAAGGATACCTTGCTTGTTTCCAGATTTTGGCAATTACAAATGAAGCTGCCATAAACATCCATGTGCAGGTGTTTTCAAATCAGGTAAATACCTAGGAGTATGATTGCTGGATCATACAATAAGACTATGTCTAGTTTTCTAAGAATCTTTTAAACTGTTTTCCTAAGTGGCTATTGTACATTCCTACAAGCAATGAATACAAATTCCTGTTGGTCTACATCCTCACTAGCAATTGCATCCTCATCAGCAACTGACAATAAATACTGTTCGTTTTTGGATTTTAGCCATTGTGATAGGTATGTAGTGGTATCTTGTCGTTGCTTTAATTTGCAGTTCCCTAATGGCAAATGATATTGAACATTATGTCATATGCTTATTTGCTATTCATATATTTTCTTTGGTGATGTTTGTTCAGATCTTCACCCTCTTTTAAAGTTAGACTTTTTGTTTTCTTATTGTTGAGTTTTACTTTTCTTTATACATTTTGGATACAAATTCTTTATCAGATATGTGTTTTACAAATGTTTTCTTTCAGTTTGAGACTTTTCTTTTTCTTAATAGTGTCTTTGAAGAACAGAGACTTTTAATTTTTTTAAAGTCTAATTTAGCACTTTTTCTCTTACATGGATTGTGCTTCTGGTGTCATATCTAAGAACTCATCACCAAACCCCACATCGCCAAGATATTCTGTGTTTTCTTAAAGAATATTTATAGCTTTGCATTTTACATTTAGGTTCATGATTCCTTTTGATTTAATTTTTTGAGTAAGGTGTAAGTTTTATGTCTAGGTTTCTTTTCTTTTGCATATAGTTGTCCAATTTTTCCCCACATCATTTGTTGAAAAATCTTCTCTTTCTCTGTTGAATGACTTTGTTTATATTTCAAATATTAATTGACTACATTCATGGGCTTTATTTCTGGGTTCTCAATTCCATTAAATTGGTCTCTTTTTCTGTTCTTTTGCCAATACCATGTTGACTTGATTATAGTATTTTTATTGTAAATCTTTAAGTAGGATATTTTGAGTGCTTCAAATTCTTTTTTCTTCTTCAGCGTTATGTTGGCTATTCTAGGTCTTTGGCCTCTTCATATAAATTTGAGAATCAGCTTGTTATCTACAAAATAGTTTTTTGAATTTTGATTGGGGTTGCATTGAATTTATAGATCTAGTTGGGAAGAATTGACATATTAATATTGTCTTTCAGTCCATGAACATGGAATATCTCTATATTTATTTAGATAATCTTTGAATTCTTTCATTTGAGTTTTGTAGTTTTCTGCATATGGTTCTTACACATATTTGGTCAGATTTATACCTACGTATTTTATTTTCTTGTTGCAGTGTTTAATGGTGTATTTTAAATTTCAAATTCCAATTTTTCATCGCTGGAATATAGGAAAACAATTGACTTCTGTATATTAACATTGCATCCTGTGACCTATACTAGCTTATTAGTTTGGGAGTTTTTTTTTTTTTTGACAGTTCTTTGGGATTTTATACATGAACAATCATGTCACCTATGAACAAAGACAGTTTTATTTCTGACTTTTCAATCTGTGTATCTTTTATTTCCTTTTCTTGTCTTATTGCACTAGCTAGGACTTCTGATATGATGCTGAACAGAAATAATGAGAGAGGACATCCTTGTCTTGTTCTTTTTCAGGAGAAAGTGTGTAGTGTTTCATCATTAGATATGATGTTAGCTATAGATTTTTATAAACATTTTTTATCAAGATGAGGAAGATAATCTCTGTTCTTAGTTTGTAGACAATTTTCTTTCATGAATCAGTGTTAGATTTTGCCAGATGCATTTTCTGCATCAATTGATGTGATGTGATTAGCCCATTGATGTAGTATATTGCGCTGACTGATTTTCAAATATTGTATTATAGTGGGATACCTATAATAAATCCCACTGGGTTGAAGTATACAATTCTTTTTATACATTTTTGGACTTGACTTGCTGATATTTTGTTGAAATTTTTATGTTCATGAGAGATCTTGCTCTGTAGTTTACCTTTTTTATACTCTGTGTATCTGGTTTTGGCATCAGGATAATGCTAGCTTCATAAAATGAATTAGGAAGTGTTCCTTCTGCTTCTGTTTAGTAGAAGAAATTGCAGAAAATTGATACCATTTTTTTCCCCTCAGTATTTGGTAGGATTTGCCAGTGAAGTCACCTGGGTCTGGTGCTTTCTTTTTTAGAATATCATTAATTATTGATTCTGTTTCTTTAGTAGCTATAAACCTGTTCAGACAATCTAGTTCTTGTATGAGTTTTGGTCATTTGCACCTTTCAAGGAATTAGTCCTTTCTCTAATTTGTCAAATTTATAGGTGTAGAGTTCATAGTATTCCTTTGTTATCATTTTAATGTCCATGGATTAATATTGGTAATCCCTAATTTATTTCTGATAATAACAATTTGTATAGCCTTTTTTCTGAGTCTAATTTTCTCTACTGTTTTTTCTTTTTCTATTCAGGTTTCTGCCTTAATTTTTAGTATTTTCTTTCTTTTGATGTCTTTATGCTTGGATTGTTCTTCTCTCTCTAGTTTCCTAAGGCACACACTTATATTATTGATTATAAACCCTTCTTCTTTTCTGTTATAGGCATTTAGTGCTACAAATTCTGAGTATGGCTTTTGCTGTACGCAACAAATAGTGGTTAGTTGCATTTTCATTTATTTCAAGGTGTATTTTAATTTAACTTGAGACTTCTTTAAAACATGCCATTTAGAAATGTGTTTTAAAAGCTACTAATAATTGGTAATTTCCATCTATTTTCCTGTTACCGATTTCTAGTTTAATTCTATTGTGGTCTAAGAACATACTTTGTATGATTTCTGTTCTTTTAAATTTGTCAAGGTGTGTTCTCTGCCCAAGAATGTGGTCTATCTTGGCAAATGTCCCTTGAGAGCTTGAGAAGAATGTATTCTGCTGTTGTTAAATGTAGTCTATAGATGTTGATTATACCCAGTTAGTGTTGTTCAGTTATACCCTTATTGATTTGCTACTGGCTTGATTTATCAATTACTGAGAAGAAAATGTTGACGTCTTCAACTATAATAGTACATTTGTCCATATTTCCTTTCAGTTCTATCAGTTTTTGCCTCACATATTTCAACACTCTGTCTTTAGGTGCATACATGTTAAGGATTGTTATATCTTCTTGGAATCTGACCTTTATATCGTTATGTGATGCTTCTGTTGATTTCTGATAATTTCCCTTGTCCTAAAGTCTGCTTTCTCTGAGACTCATACTGGTACTCCAACTTTCTTTTGATTTGCGTAGGATAGTATAACTTTCTTCATTCCTTCACTTTTAATCTGAGTCTTTATATATAAAGTGGATTTTTTGTAGACTACATATAGTTGGCTTTTTATTTTTATCTGCTCTGATAGTTTCTGTCTTTTAATTGGGATATTTAGGTTATTTACTTTAAAGTGATTATTGCATAGTTGGATTGATGTAGTTAAAAATATCTACTGTGGCTGGGCACAGTGGCTCATGCCTATAATCCTAGCACTTTGAGGGGCTGAGATAAGCCGGTTGCTTGAGCCCAAGAGTTCAAGACCAGTCTCTACCAAAAACAAACAAACAAAAAAACAAACCTTAGCTAGGTGTGGTGGTGCGTGCCTGTAGTCCCAGCTACTCAGGAGACTAAGATGAGAAGATCACTTGAGCTCAGGGAGGTTGGAGCTGCAGTGAACCATGATTGTGCCACTTCACTCTAGCCTGGGCCACAGACTGAGACCCTATATTAAAAAAAAATTTTACCATGTTTGTAACATTTTTTGTTGTTCCCTTCTTTTCCTTTTTTTTTTTTTTTCCTGCCCTTTCTGGTCTGAATAGAGCATTTTTAATGAATCCATTTCATCTCCTCTTTTACATATCAATTACACTTCTTTTACAAATTATTTTAGTGATTGCCCTAGAGTTTTCTCCATACATTTTCAACCACTCTATATTCACTCTCAAATAACACAATACTGGTTCATATCTAGAATAGATGCTGTTTGGGGAAAAAACCTCTCAAGCTGTGTTTTTCCTCTGCTCTCACACCACAACAATAATCAACACAGAAGCCTATTGTGAAAAGACTTCTGTGTCTAAATTGTGGGGGGTTTTCCCACACACAGTGTGTAGTGGCCACCAGATGCTTATTCTCTAATTTAATTTTGACATCATCTACCTGGAGATAGCCTCAGACCTCACTGGTGCAGGGCAGGGGACCCAAGGCTGCCGCCTCCCCAAACACTGGTCCTAAGTCCAGGCCTCTAGGACTTCTGACCAACCAGCTTCCAGTTGGGGTTCCCACAGCCTTCTCTTGGGTTCGATTAATTTGCTGGAGCAGCTCATGGAACTCAGGGAAACACGTAACATTTACTGGTTTGTTATAAAGGATGTTAGAAAGGACACCCATGAGGAGATGTGTAGGGTAAGATATGGGGAAGGTGTGCTTAGGTTCCATACCCCCTTCAGGATGCCACCCTCCAGGAACCTCCACGTGTTCAGCTATCAGGTAACTCTCTGAACCCAGTCCTCTTGGGTTTTTATCGAGGCTTCATTATGTAGGCATGATTGATTAAACCATTGGCTCTTGGTGATCAACTTAGCCTTCAGCTCTTCTCCCCTCCCTGGGGTTGGGGTATGGGGCTGAAAGTCCCAACCCTCTAATCCTGGCTCTGTCTTTCTGGTGAGCAGCCCCATCCTGAAGCTGTCAGTCAACATTAGCATCATTAGGAAAAAGACAGCACTTTGGGGAATTCAAGGATTTTAGGAATTGTTTGCCATGAAAAGAGGTCAAGACCAAATATTTCACAATATCACAGTTACCTTATAAAAGAATATTCCCAGTTTCCTTATTTCATTTCTTATTACATCACTGCCATTCATTGCATTTATCTATATGTTATCATCACCCAGAAGATGTTGACTATTATTACTGTAAACCAAAAAATATCTGAGACAGACCTCAAACAATTTAGAAGTTTATTTAACCAAGGTTAAGGACGCACTGGGGAAAAAGGAACACAAAACCACCAGAACAATCTGTGATCTGTACATTTTCCTAAAAGGATTTTGAGGGCTTTTGTATTTAAAGGGGAAAAGTGGGCAGGAGGGGAAGGAGGAAGGGTGTGGTCACATCACTGAATCCACCTGTTGCACGTGAAAAGGAGGGGATATAGGAGTAGTCAATTATATATTCTTCTAGTGCTCAGCAAGTCAGCACTTTATACAAGATAAAGAAAACACAGAGCAGCACCTTGGAGACGACTGGCCTCTGTCTGGCCTTTTAGCTTCAGCTGTCTGCTGGGCAACAAAAGAAAAGGCAGCTTCTTGCATGACTCGGCTTCCAGCTTAATTTTTCCCTTTGGCATAGTGAATTAGGGTCCTAGGATTTATTTTTCTTTCATATTACTTTACGCAAACAGTTATCTTTTAGGTCAATTAAGAATAAGAAAATATATGAGGTTTTGAGGAGATGCCGGTCAAGGAATAAAAAATTTCTGTTAGATAAGAGGGATAAGTTCAAGAGATCTGTTGTACCATGTGGTGACTATAGTTAATAACAATGTAGTGTATTCTTGAAAATTGCTAATAGAATATGTTTTAAGTGTTCTTAACACAAAAAGCAAGTATGAGAGGAGGTGCATGTGTTAATTAGCTCAGTTTCACAACTCAATAATGTATACATATTTCAAATTAACATGATGTACATAATACATATATATAATTTTATCAATTAAAAAATAAGTTTATATTCAAATTTTTTAAAAGAATAAGAAAAATAAAAATATTTTATCATTAATTCCTTCTTCAAAGCTCTTTTCTTTCCTTAGGTAGATCTGAGTTTCTGACCTATTTAATTTTCCTTTCTTCAAAGAACTACTTTTTTAAAAGTTTAAATTTAAATTTTTAGTTCTGGGGTACACATGCAGGATGTGCAGGTTTGTTACATAGCTAAACATGTACCATGGTGGTTTGCTGCACCTAGGTACTAAGCCCAGCATGCATTCGCTATGTTTTCTAATGCTTTCCTTCCCCCTACCCCCACCCCCCGAAACAACAGGCCCCAGTGTGTGTCGTTCCCCTCCCTGTGTCCATATGTTCTTATTGCAAAGAACTACTTTTAACATTTTTTGCAGGTCACATTGCTGGTGATGCATTTCCTCCATCTTCCTTTCTCTGAAAAAGTTTTTATTTCTCTTTCACTTTTGTGGGATAATTTTGATGGATACAGAGGTCTAGGTTGGTGGAATTTCTTCTTTCATCACTTTAAATCCTCCACTCTCTTCATGTTTGCTTTTTGATGATAAATCTACTGTAATTCTTATACTTGTTCATCTATGGTCAGGTGTTATTTTTTTCTCTGGTTTCTTTCGAGATCTTCTCTTGGACTTTGACTTCCTGCAGTTTGAGTGAAAGGCCTCAGTGTAGAGTTTTTGGTAGTTACCCTTTTTGGGTTCTCTGAGCTTCTTTGATTTATGGTTTGGGGTCTGTTTGGAAAGCTATCAGTTTATTTCATTAAATAAAATAAATATAATTTAATTTATTAAATTTGGAAAGTTTATCAGTTTACTGCTATTACTTCAGATATGACATCCATTTCATTCTCTTTTTGCCTTTTAGTATTCCTGTCATACATATATTACACATACTGAAATTATGCTACTGTTGTTGAGTGTTTTATGGTGTTTTTTTAACTTCTTTTTTCTCATTTTTTCTTGCACTTTAGTTTGGGACATTTGTGTTGACCTATCTTTAAGCTCACTGCTTCTCTCCTCAGCTGTGTCTGGTCTACTTATGAGCCCATCAAAGGCAATTTTCATTTCTGGTACAGTGTTTTTGATTTCTAGCATTTCCTTTGATTTTCTTCTCAGATATTCCATCTCTGCTTACATCACCCATCTGTTCTGGCATGTTTGTCCACTTTTTCCATGGCGGTCCTTAGCATATTCATCACAGTGGTTTTAAATGCCCCATTTAGTCATTCCAAATTCTCTGCTGTATCTCAGTCTGGTTCTGTTGCTTTCTTTGTCTCCTCAGATGTTTTCCTTGCCTTTTATCATGCATTGTAATTTTTTGCTGAAAACCAAAAGCATTGTATCATGTAATAAGAATTAAAGGAAATAGGCCTTACCTATAAGGTTATGTATTAATATGGCTGGCATCAGGCTCTTAATGTTTGCTGTAGCTGTAGGTGCCAGAGGGTTCAAATTCACCTATTTCTTTTGTTTTTGTCCGACTTTTATGTCTTTGGACTTCCCTAAGAATGCTTTCTCGTGTCTAGCAGCTCCGTCAGCTGTAATTCGCGGTGGTTATACTGTAGCCCTGTTGCTGTGGTGGGAAGGTGTTCCCGTCTCTTCAGATTGCCCGGTGGCAGTTTGTTCTGCAACCTCAGTTCTCTGAGGGGTCCAAGAAAGGTGGCTGAGCTTCTGTTTCCTCAGTCTTTTTCTTGTCATCAGGATGGGAGTGACAACTCCAAGCATTTTACATGTCGGAACTGAAACTGGATGTCCCTGTTCGGCTTTTTAAAGATAAATTTGCTATTCCAGATGAATTTCTCACCAGTGGCTTGTGTGTCAGAAATCTGGGCATCTCCACTTCCCTAGTCCAGGAGCACAGATGCTCTGCTGTTGGATGGATGGCAGTAGTGAGTTTCAGTAGGGAATCAGACAGCACTTGAGCAACCCAGGACCTCTGTCCACTCAGCCTGCATTGACTTGCACTACTGCAGAGGAAACTGGGGTTGTCTGAGCTTCTCGTTCCAAAAGAACTGTGCTAGCTGGGCGCAGTGGCACATGCCAGTACTCCCAGCACTTTGGGAGGCCAAGGCAGGTGGATCATGAGGTCAGGAGTTCGAGACCAGCCCGACCAACATGATGAAATGCTGTCTCTACTAAAAATACAAAAATTAGCCAGGCATGGTGGCACGCACCTGTAATCCCAGGTACTCAGGAGGCTGAGGCAGGAGAATCTCTTGAACCTGGGAGGTGGAGGTTGCAGTGAGCCAAGACCATGCCACTGCACTCCAGCCTGGGTGACAGGGAAAGGCTCAGTCTCAAAAAAAAAAAAAATGCTCAGCGCTTTAAAGCAGGGGTCTGGCTTGCACTTTCTCTTTCTCTCCACTGGTCTCTAATGTGAAAACCCAACAGTTTATAGACCATATAGACCATGAAAGCCTTCAGATTTCCATTCATCTGAAATGAAATAACAAGTGGCCTGCATTAACTGTTTCCCATGCCTTCAGTACCCATGGCGGTCATAAGGGTCTCCTTAGCGCTTACTCTCAGGGCTCTGCCTTGATTTGAGTGTGCAGTGCAGATGTCAACATGAGATATTCTTACTTTTCATAGCTTTGTTTTGAATAGAGTAGGTATTTTAGGTGGTATACAGTTAATCGTTGCTTTTAATTTCACACATATCTGTAAACAAATTGGCTTCTCTTTGGTAACAGTTTTGTAGAGGAAATGGCTATGTGATGGTAGATGTTCCTGGAGAAGGAGAACATTCAGTTTGCAGAAACTGGTTTCTGTTGAATCTTTGCCAGTTTGGGTTTGTCTTTTGCATTAAGTCAACCAATAAGAAAATGTATAGGCCTACCTTGGAGAGCTCATGGTTCTGCTGCAGACCATTGCAATAAAACAGGTATCACAATAAAGCAAGTCACGCACCTCCTTTGGTTTCCCAGTGCATATCAAAGTTATGATTACACTATGCTGTAGTCTAGTAGATGTGCAGTAGCATCATATCTTTAAAAAGGGTACATAATTTAAAAATACTTCAGTGCCGATGATGAAGTATTTTTAAATTAAGGTATGTACACTTCATGTCTTTCTGTCAATATATTTCATATACCAAATACTTCATTGTTGGTGTATGAAATATACTGACAGGCATGAAGTGCACACGTGCTGTGAGGAAAATGGTGCTGACAGACTTGCTCCTTGCAGGCTTGCAGAGACCTTCAATTTGTAAACAATGCAGTATCTGAGCAGTGCGATGCAACAAAGTGAAATAAAACATGGCCTGCATGCAATTACTCCTTCAAGTTTGTTGCTGGGAATTTTCCATCAACATATGAAGACCTCTCTCTGGAAATAAGGAAAATTTACAGTTCTAATCAGGAGTGTTTTGTTGCCTGGGAGAGCCAAGTTTGGGTGGACATTCAGATGCGAGGTCATGAGGTTTCAAAATCATCGACGCTGCCACTGTGCCAAAGCCACACCCTCATCTCACCTTTTTTCATCTTTTTTTTTTTTTTTTTGCATTTTTTAAAAGTTACTGTACTTTAAGTTCTGGGGCACATGTGCAGATCCTGCAGGATTCTTACATAGATATACACGTGCCATGGTTGTTTGCTGCATCCATCCCCCCATCATCTACATTAGGTATTTCTCCTAATGCTATCCCTCCCCAATCCCCGCACCCCTTGCTATCCCTCCCCTAGCTTCCCCATCCCCCAACAGGTCCTGGTGTGTGATATTCCCCTCCCTGTGTCCGTGTGTTCTCATTGTTTAACATCCACTTATGAGTGAGAACATACGGTGTTTGGTTTTCTGTTCTTGTGTCAGTTTGCTGAGAACGATGGTTTCAGGAAGCCAGAGTAGGCACTAGTCTGTCATCTGACCACAGCCTCTTGCCTCCTTCTGTGGGTCATTGCTGAGAATTCTTCTCTTCATCCCACCCCTGTCGCGTGTAGGCCTCTGGACCTTGCTGCCGTGACACTTTCTGCCTCTTTGAGGTGGGTTGGCCTCAACAGCCATAAGGTGAATTCTGCATGAGCCTGTAGCAGCTCCTTTTTTTTTTTAGGGCCATTCCCCATGTTTTCTAGATTAATATAGAAACATTATTGGAGTGATATAATATTGAATTTTTCAATGCTATGTCTAATGCACTCAAGCATTTTAATAAACCAGCAGTTATGATAATTTTAATGGGAGATTCTTGTTCCATTTTGCATAAGTGATGAACTTGAATTTGATTGAGTCTTTGAATACGACTCCCGAGAGTATAAAGATCTAGTTCCTTAATGCTTTGAGGTTTGTTCCTATTTCGATTCAAGTATTTATTCATTTTAAAATTATTCTATTTACCAGGGCATTTGAAAGGGAACAGTGTTTTGCCTGTGGCTTTCTAATTAACCTAATCTGATTACTGTGTGTTTTTTATGAAACAGTAGGCAGAGTGTGCTAGCAAAGTTTTAGGTACAGCAGGCTTAGCAACTATGGTCCCACAAATTAAACGTTATTTGTGGTAATAGGTACATGTAGGTCCATGGGTGTTACTCAGAATAATGTCACTGTTTCTGGTATTTGAATTGGGCAATAATTGAGGAATACATTTGGGTATAAATTTAGTTCTATTCTAGCATTGCTATTTTGCGTGATTATAAAACTAAAAGGTTTAATTCTTTATTTCCTATTTAAAGCTTCATTTGAAATCTTACTTTGATCTTATGTTTAGTAAAACATGTTTAGTAAATTGGCATAGTTAAATTTGTACCAAAAAAGTAATAACTGGTCTTTGTTTAGTCTGCTATATGACAGGCTTTGTAATATGTAATAAAACAAATTTATGATATTTATTTGCTCCAGTGATTTTAAGTCACCTCTTTTTGTCTTATAACTTACGTTTGTGTATCTTCTTTTTTAAAAGAAGGAATTGAGGTTCCCAAAACGTAGGAAATTTTTACAAACTGGCTATGTGACTAAGCAGCAGAGTTACGCTCTTCACCCATATTTTTTTTCCACATTTAATTGTGAATATCTCAAATATATACACAAGTAAAGAGAATCACATATTGAACCGTATGCATCTGTCACTCAGCTATAGCTGCCAGCCACTCCCAGACATTCTCTGGTCATCAGTACCCCACCACTTCTCCCTTGGATGAAGAATGCAAGCCTGAGACATCATAGTATTTCATTTCAAAATACGTACGTGTGTGTGTACCTCTAAAAGAGAAGGTGACCCTTATTTTTTATTTCTAACATAATATAATCACAATGCCGTCATCACAACTAATAGATGTCAGTAATTTGCTTTATCATCAAATATCTCCTGTTCACATTTCTCTGTATCTGTCTGTTTCTCTCCTTTTGCATTGGGTTGTTATGTCTCTTCAGTCTCTCTGTCTCTCTTTACTTTCCCTTGCTGACCCCAAAGAACAGGGGCTGCCAGAGCTCCCATGTCTCCTGATTATCCTTCAGGAAATAAACCACTGAGATATACAATTAAATGGTGATATGTGACAGTGAGTTTAAGCCACTCTCTGTGGTTAAGCCACCTGCCCATTATACTGGTTCAGTTATTTCATTTTCCTTTGGATTTTAGGGATTTGAATTAATTTTTGATTTAATCTTGTTTCCTGGTTATGTAAGACGTTTACTCTTACAAAGTCAAATTTACACAAATATAGTGTTTCCTTCTGAAAATTCTAGTCGTCATCTCCATCTTCTCTCTCCTGCTTCTGTTCCTTGCCTCCCCACTCCCCACTCGTATAGTAACTACTCTGTTAGATTTTTGCTTTGTCCTTTCATTTCTAAATTATAAGCAAGTATTTATACTGTACACATACTGCATGTATGTGGGCCTACCCTGCACACTGTTCCAGTCTTTGGTTTTATTTTACCTATATATTTATTTGTTTGTTTGTTTGTTTAGTTAAGACAGAGTCTTGCTCTGTCTCCAGGCTGGAGTATAGTGGCTTGATCTCAGCTCATTGCAACCTCCGCCTCCCAGGCTCAAGGGATTCTCCTGTCTCAGCCTCCTGAGTAGCTGGGACTACAGGCGTGGGCCACCACGCCCAGCTAATTTTTGTGTTTTTAGTGGAGAGGGGGTTTCACTATGTTGGCCAAGATGGTCTCAATCTCTTGACCTTGTGATTCACTCACCTCAGCCTTCCAAAGTGCTGGGATTACAGGTGTGAGCACCCCGGCCCAGCCTTTGGTTTTATAACTTAGTGATATCGCCTGGGGTCAGTCCATAGCAGTAAATAAAGATATGTCTTCTTCCTGTTTACTGCATAATGTGGTTTACCATTTGTCTTTTTTATTTGCTTCTGGTGGTATTTATATGTATTTTATATAGTTAGGTTTATCAGTCTTTCTCTTATTACTTTGGAGTGTGAGTTGTAGGAAATACTTCTCAAGTTTCATGTTAGAGAGGAATTCCATGTTTTATTTTAATACTTAAGTGGGGTCTCTCTATCTCCATTTAAGTTTCTAATCTATTTGGAATCAGTTCTGATATAACTGGTGAGAAACAGATGTGTATTTTCCTTGTGCCATATGGCCACCTGGTTTTTTCAGTACTACTTATTAAAAATGTATGTTTCCCTCAATTATTTTAAATGACCCCTTTGTCACATACTAAATTACCATAGACAAGTGTGTTTGTTTCTGGGTGTTTCAATTTTATTTTATTGGTCTGTCAATTCATGGGCCAATGCTATACCATTTTAATAGTGGGGCTTTAAATACATTTTAATATCTGGAAGGGCTAGCCTTCCTTATTGATCTTTTACGGAGTTTCTTATGTGATTCTTGTTTGGCTGTTCTTCCAAATGAACTGTATAATCAGTTTGTCTGGCTTCTAGGAGACAATGACAGCTCTTTTTTAAATCAATATGGCATTAAATTTATAGATTAACTTTAGGAGAATTAACATCTCTTTGATATTGTATCTTCTTATCCGAGAATATGTTTCTTTCAGTTTATTCAAAATACTCTTTACTTTCTCAAGCATGTCACCATTTTCTTTATATAGGCTTTAGACATTTTTTTGTCAAGTTCACAACTAGTTTTAGTCTTTATGTATGTATTTTGCAATGACAAATGTGGTCTTTTCTCCTATTGCTTTTTTTTTTTTTTTTTTTGAGACAAGATCTTGCTGTGTCACCCAGGCTGGAGTTCAGATGTGCAATCTCAGCTCACTGCAACCTCCACCTGCCAGGCTCAAACGATTCTCCTGCCTCAGCCTCCCAAGTAGCTGTGCACCACCACACCTGGCTAATTTTTGTACTTTTGGTAGGGATGAGGTTTCACCATGTTGCCCAGAATGGTCTCAAATTCCTGCGCTCAAATGATCCACCCTCCTCAGCCTTACAAAGTGCTGGAATTACAGACATGAGCCACCGTACCTGGCCTTCTATTACATTTTCTAACTGGTTATCTGTGTTATGGATAAACATTATTGATTTTTGTATACAGACATACCTCAGAGAATTGCAGGCTTGGTTCCAGACCAGTGCAATAAAGCAAATATCACAATAAAGCAAGTTACCAATTTTTTGGTTTCCCAGTGCATATAAAACTATGATTACATTATACTGTTGCCTATTAAGTGTGCAGCAGCAGTGTGTCTAAAAAATTATGTATATACCTTGATTTAAAATACTTTATTGCTAAAATACGCTAACGGTCATCTGAGCCTTCAGCAAGTTGTCATCTGTTTGCTGGTGAAGGGTCTTGCCTAGATGCTGATGGCTGCTGACTGACTGGTGGTGGTTGCTGAAGGTTGAGGTGCCTGTGACAATTTCCAAAAATAAGACAGTGTTGAAATTTGCTGCACTGATTGGCCCTTCCTTTTACAAAAAAATTTCTCTGTAGCATGCAATGCTGTTTGATAGCATTTTACCCACAGTAGAGCTTTCTTCAAAATTTGAGTCAGTTCTCTCTAACCTTTCTGTTGCTTTATCAAGCAAGCTTATATCATATTCTAAACGCTTTGTCGTCATTTGAATAATGCCTGCAACATCATCATCAAGAGTAGATTCCAGCTCAAGAAACAACTCTCTTTGCTTATCTGTAAGAACATCCGTTCAAGTTATCTCATGAGATTGCAACAATTCGGCCACATCTTTAGGCGTCACTTATAATTCTCCTGCTATTCCTACCACATCTGCGATTACTTCCTCCACTAAAAATTTGAAAACCGCAGGGTCATCCATGAGGATTGGAATCAACTTCTTCCAAACTCCTGTTAATGTAGCTATTTTGACCTCCTCCCATGAATCACAAATGTTCTTAATGACATCTGGAATGGTTAATCCTTTCCAGAAGGTTGTCAATTTACTTCACCCAGATTTATTATAGGATCACTACCTATGGCATCTCTAGGCTTATGAATGCATTTCTTAAATAATAAGACTTGAAAATGAATTACTTCTTGACCCATGGGCTGCAGAGGAGATGTATTGGCAGGCATAAAACTGACATTAACCTTCTTGTACGTTTCCATCAGAGCGCTTAGGTGTATTGTCAATAAACAGTAATATTTTGAAGGGCATATTTTTTTCTAAGCATTAGGTCTCAATAGTGGGCTTGAAATAGTAAACCATGCTTTAAACAGATATGCTGTCATCCAGGCTTCGTTGTACCATTTCTAGTGCATAGGTGGAATAGATTTAGCATAATTCTTAGGGGCCTTGGATTTTCAGAATGGTTGATGAGTATTGGCTTCGACTTTAAGTCACCAGCTGGATTAGCTCCTAGTAAGAGAGTCATTCTGTCCCTTGAAGCTTTGAAGCCAAGCATCATCTTCCCCTCTCTAGCTATGAAAGTCCTAGATGGCATCTTCTTCCAATATAAGGCAGTTTTGTCTGCACTGAAAATCTGTTGTTTAGTGTATCCACCTTCATCAGTTACCAGCTGGATCTTCTGGATGACTTCCTGCAGCTTCTAGATCAGCACTTGCTGCCTCAGCTTCTTAAACTTCAGGAACCAACCTCTCTTAGCTCCAAACTTCTTGTCTGCAGCGTCCTCACCTCTCTGAATTGAACTGAAGAGAGTTAAGAGCTTGCTGTGGATCAGATTTTGGCTTAAGGGAATGTTGTATCTGGTTTGATCTTCTATCGGACCACTCATACTTTCTCTCATCAGCAGTAAGGCCGTTTCCTTGATTGTCCGTGTGCTCACTGGAGTTGCACTTTTAATTTCCTTCAAGAACTTTTCCTTTGCATTCGCAACTTGCTAATGCACACAGCTCTTGGTTCAAGAGGCCTAGCTTTCAGCCTGTCTAGGCTTTTAACATGCCTTCCTCACTAAGCTTAATCACTTCTCGTTTTTGATTTAAAATGAAACGTGTGACCTTTCCTTTCACTTGAACACTTAGAGGCCATTGTAGGGTAATTAATTGGCCTAAATTTCAAGATTGTTGTGTCTCAGGGAACGGAGAGGCAGGGGAATGACCAGTCTATGGAGCAATCGGAACACATGCATTTCTCAATTAAGTTCACTGTCTTACATGGGCACAGTTCATGGAGCCCCAAAACAATTATAATAGTATCATCAAAGGTCACTGATCACAGGCCACCATAACAGATATAATAATAATGAAAGAGTTTGAAATGTGTTGAGAATTATGAAAATATGACAGAGACAAAGTAAGCACATGATGTTGGGAGAATGTTGCCCATAGACTTACTCAATGTAGGGCTGCCACAAACATTCAGTTCATAAAAAAAAAAAAAAAACTCAGCATCTCTGAAGCATGACAAAGTGAAACACAATAAAGCAAGGTATGCCCGTATTCACTGTACAACTAGCTTTCTTATTAGATTTCCTTTCTTTTTCTGGTTTTTGTTTTGTAGGGATTCTTTTGTTTTTCCACATGTGAGTACATAAACATATGCTCTGCAAATAAAGAGAATTTTAACTTCTTGTTTCATGAATGTTATTTCCATGGTTGATTTATCTTGTCTATGTACGTGGGCTAGTACTTCAAACTCAGTGTTGAAGAGTGAGTGCTTGTCTTATTCCAGACTATAGCAAGAAAAGTTAGTTCTCCTTTGTTAATTAAGATGCTGGCTTTTGAGGTGAGGTGTATGTTGCGTAAGTATATATTTTCTATCTCGTTAGGCATGATTTCATCCTATCTCTCCGTTTCTGTTTTATTGAGTGTTTCTCATATGAATGAATGCTAACTTTTCCACATACCTTTGGCACATCTGTAGAGATGATCATATGATTTTCCTTTAGTTCTGGTAACAGGATGGTTTATATTTGCTAATGTCGAATCACTCTTGCATTTCTGGAATGAACTGTATTTGGATTAACTGTCTTCCTGAATCTACAGCCTCCATGACTTTATCTGGAAGCTGGGCAAGGTCTTGGTCTAGCTCATAACACCAGTGCCTAAAATAATGTTTAATATCTACTTATTGAAAGACTGGAGTGAGTTTTCTTCCTTTTAAAGATAATACTTTTTTGTTGTTGTCGAGATGGAATCTCACTTTGTTGCCCAGGCTGGAGTACAGTGGCATGATCTTGGCTCACTGCAATCTCTACCTCCTGGGTTCTAGCAATTCTCTTGCCTCAGCCTGCTGAGTAGCTGGGATTACAGGTGTGCACCACCAAACCCTGCTAATTTTTGTATTTTTAGTAGAGACAGGGTTTTAGTAGAGACAGCCATGTTGGCCAGGCTGGTCTTGAGCTCCTGATCTCAAGTGATCCACCCGCCTCACCCTCCCAAAGTGCTAGAATTATAGACATGAGCCACCACACCCAGCCAAGATTATACTTTTAAAAATAAAAAGCAATGCATGTTTCTCATAAATTATTTAAACAATACAGAAAAGAATAGCAGCAAAAACTATGAATTATCCAGAAGTATACCATCCAGAAATGGTCAGACTAATATTATATGGTCATAAATTCAGAAATCTATTGATTATATAATGATACAAGATACAAGCTATGAAAGAATAATGTGTATGTTTAAAAAATGTGTTTGAAATTAACAGGAGACTTGAATCGAAACCGAAGAGACAATACTAAATTTCAGATTATAGGTCTCTCATCACAAAGCACGTTTGTTTCTAGAGTTAAAAAAAAAAAAAAAAAAAAAAAATTCCCAATCTGTTTACAGATCCTCTTCACTGTAATTTATCTCTTCCTTCTTCCACAAAATTACTGTGGAGATCTCACTCTCCCCCATGCCATTACTTTGAATTTTCACTCATGTCTGCTGTGTTCCTTGCTGTTTCTAAATTATTTATTAGATTTGCAGTGGTGAGGTTTTAATTCTCACATTGTAATTGGTTTCCTTGGTTCTGTCTCTAGCCTTCTTTTCATCATAGTCTTGTTTTTCTCACTTCAAGTCCTTTGTTGAGTTTGTGTGTGTGTTAGGTTCCACGAGGTTCTTGTGGGGAGCTTCAGCGTCTGGGTGGATGTTTCTTTCCCGTTTTTTAAAGCTCTGTTTCTGCCGACCTTGTGTTTGCTCGATAAGCTGGGATGTGCTTGCATGCATCCTGCCAGCACTCTGTCCTGCTCATGCTCTATGTACCCACTGTCCTTGTGCTCCTGGGCTTGACCCCGACAATTGTCCCCTACCCCGACAGCCTTCATACTCCACAAGGGCCAGTTCATCTTCTCCTGTCAGAGTCTCCGTTTCAGACATGGATGTTGCCTTTGGCCTTGACTGTCTAACTCAGGAGAGGGTGGAGACTCCTTCTGAGTCCCTGTGAGATGTCCCCTTGGATGAGCCACGGGCAGTTCTGCTCCAGTGAGTGTCACCCGTCCCTCTGTCCTGACCCTTTCTTTCTTGGTTGAGCTCCTGAGTTGCTATGTAGGAGCTTCTGTTTTAAAGGGATTTTAAAACATTGTCCTAAAACTACCTGCACCCAGCTCAGACCCTGTCACCCCAGACTTGAAGATATGAGTGCCAGTTCTCAGGTTCTGACTCCTCACCTGAGCTCATGGAGGTGAG
>CAUYQU010071398.1:0-44461 GCA_963574635.1 Cheracebus regulus | reverse complement strand
TAATTACCAACTTTCAAATTAGGTCTCTGAGTGGATATCCAGCTTGTTAATTCCCAGCTCCAGAATCTATGTAATTTTCACTGTGGCGACCCGCAACGCTAGCTAAAACAGCAGCGTTGAAATTCGTGGTGCTTTTCTGCCTGGGGGTCTCCCGTCTGACTTCCCTTTTCAGCCCCTTTTTCAATCAGCTGGATGGACTGCTGTGCCTTCACAGAGCTGCAAACATCATCCAAAAGGAGACTCAGTCCCGTTTACTCCGCACCAATAGCTGCCGAGCTGAGGCGCTGGCAAAAAAGCCGCGCCGGCCGAAAGGGTCACGCTGGCGACCCGTGGGGCTCCTCCGCTGGGAATGCCCTGGTCCGTGGGCAGTGAAAATTTATCGGTAAGTGTGGCGTCCACTGGCTCTCTGTGCTTTTACCGGGAGCTGCAATCCTGAGCTGCTAGTGACTGGCCATCTTGGATCTCTCTCCCCTATTTAACTCCTTTAAGTCTTGGTTTCCTCATTGATAACATGAGAGTAATAATATTGTCTACTTCATATGGCTGGGGGAATTAAAGGAACTATCAGATATCACATGTCTGGTAGTGTTGAGTAAGACCTTAGAAATGGCCACGGTTATTTTCATTGTACACAATGTCAGGAGTCTGTGGGTCTCATTCGTGTCTATGTTCCTGCTTGTCTATTTCCTGTGTTGCCTCTGTCCTCGCAACAAATCAACCTAAAGTTCTCATTTCACCTACATGTTTCTGTGATTCCCGCCCTGGAATCTGGAAAAATCGCGATCATTGATTAAGTGGCATGCAGATTCCTTCAACAAATTATCGCATTTCATCACCGTGACAATTTCTGCAAGGTACATGGCATTAACCTCATTTTGCAGATTTACAACCAGGGACAGAGACATTAAGTGACTTGCTCAAGATTCTGGAACAGTGAGGAGTATGCCCAGAAAGAAATAAGAACTAGATCTCCAAAGCCCATGCTCATTTGACATACTTTTGTTCTGCACAGTCAAGCATAGCTAATTATTCGAAAAAATAACTGACCTGGTTTCCTATTAGGCTTTCTTAGATTTTTTTTTTTAATATTGTTTCCCTTCCCCTCCCCCACTCATGTTTAAAGTAGGCCACTGTTTTTGACACCATCTCATTACTTTTACATCGTGTGGGTGATTTATTAGCCCATCCCTTCTCTGAGACCTGCACGTGTTCACTTTGGATTTAGTCAAGGGCTGTGCACACTGAGCATAGCTAGGGAGATTCACCTCGTCTATGAGCAATGGCTCAAAGTCTGAGACCGCCAATCTACTTCTGCCGACTCGGGCTATTTCACAGAAATGTAATCACACAATATGTGGTCGTTAGTGATGGACTACTTTCACCTGGCCTGATGTTCTCAAGGTTCATTCGTATTGTAGCATGTATCAGTACTTCATTCTTCTTTAAGGTTGAATAATATTTCATTGTGTGCGTATACTGTAATTTATTCATTCATTCATCAGTCAGTGGATGTTGGGTTGATTTTACATTTTGGCTCTTGTGAATGGTGCTGGTATTAACATTCCTTTACAAGTATTTCTTTTATTACCTGTTTTCAATTCTTTGGATGTATACCTAGGAGTGGAATTCCTGGGCAACCTGGAAATCCTGTATTTATCTTTTTGAGGAAATGTCAAACTGTTTTTCGCAGTGGTTGAACCATTTTGTAATCTCACCAGTAATGTATGAAGGTTCCAATTTCTCCAAATGCCCACCAATGCTTGTTATTTTCAATTTTTTAAAAATTTATAGACATAATTTTGGGTGGTAAATGCAATTTTACTGTGGCTTTTGACCTGTATTTCCCTAATGCAGGCGCTTATTGGATATTTGTATATCTTCTTTAGAGAAATGTCTATTTATAGCCCATGCTCATATCTTTTCTATGTTTTTCATGATGGGATTCTTCTAAAATTTTTTTATTTTTAATTTTTGTGGGTACATAGTAAGTTGGCATATATATTTATGTGATACATGAGATGTTTTGATATAGGCATGCAATGTGTAATAAGCACACCATGGAGAATGAGGTATTCATTCTCTCAAGCATTTCATTTATCCTTTGTGTTATAAACAATTCAATTACACTCTTTTAGTTATTGTTAAATATTCAATTAAGTTTTTATTGACAATAGTCACCTTGTCATGCTATCAAACAGTAGGTCTTATTCATTCTATGTGTTTTTGTACCCACCCACCATCCCCACCTCCTCTCAACACCCCCACTACCCTTCCCAACCTCTGATATCATCCTTCTACTCTGTATGTCCATGAGTTCAATTGTTTTGATTGTTAGATCCCACAAATAAGTGAGAAAATACGATGTTTTCTCTATACCTGGCTTATTTCACTTAACATACTAATCTTCAGTTCCCTCCATGGTTTTGCAAATGATTGGATCTCATTCTTTTTTATGACTGAATAGTACTCCATTTGTATATGTACCACATTTTCTTTATCCATTATCTGTTGATGGACACTAAGGTTGCTTCCAAATCCTAGCTGTTGTGAAGAGTTGCAACAAATACGGGAGTGCCAATATCTCTTTGATATACTTATTTCCTTTGTTTTGGGTACATACATACTATTTTTAGTATTTTGAGGAGCCTCCAAAGTGTTCTCCATAGTGGTTGTACTGATTTACCTTTGCCCATATCTTAGTGTATTACTTGTCTTTTTATGATTACATTGTAAGTGTTCTTTGTATATTTTAGATATGATTTCCTTATTAGATACATGATTTACAAATATTTTTCCATTTCTGGGTTGTCTGTTTTACTTTCTTGATACTGTCCTTTGATTCACAAACATTTACATTTTAAGTCCAATTTGTCTCTTTTTTTTCTTTTTTTGCTCATGCTTTTGGCATCATATCTAAGAATCCATTGCCAAATTTAATCTCATGAATATTTATTCCTGCATTTCCTTCTAAGAGTTTAATAGTTTTAGATTTTAGTTTAGGTCTTTAATCCATTTTGAATTAATTTTTGTATATAATGTAAAGTAAGGGTTCAAATTTGTTTTTTTTTTCTTTTTGTTTTACATGTGGGTATCTGTTGTCCTAGCACCATTTGTTGAATAAATTATCCTTTTTTAATTGAATGGTCTTGGCATTCTTGTAGAAACTCAGTTGATCATGGATAAATGAGTTTATTTCTATTTGATTCTCTTGATCATATGTGTATACTTACACTAGTATTAATTTGTTTTAACTGTTGTTGCTTTATAGTAAGATGTGAAATTAAGAATACTAAGTCCTCAAATTTTGCTTTTTTATTTCAAGATCGTTTTGGCACTTCTGAGTCACTTGAGTTTCCATACGAATTTTAGGATCATCTCGTCAATTTACACAAAATAGCTGGTATTCTGATGTGGATGGCATTGGATATATTGATTGGTTTGGGGAGTATGAACATAGGATGGCTTTACGTTTATTTAGATATTCTTTAATTTCTTTTACTAAGGAGTTGTAATTTTGACATCATAAGTTTTACGCTCCTTTTGGTAAATTTAAAGCTAAGCATTTTATTCTTTTTTATGTTATATATAAAGCTGTTTTCATAATTATATTTAAAGATTGTTATCGGCATTTAGAAATACCATTGATTTTTGTATATTGGTCTTATATCCTACAACTTTGTTGAATTCATTCTAATAATTTTAAAGTAGATTAACTTGAATTTTAAAAATATGCAAGGCATATTATATGTGAACAGAAATTCTATTAAGTCTTCCCTTCCAATCTGGTGCCTTTTATTTCTTTTCCTTGCCAAATTTCCCTGGCTAGACCTTCTAGCAAGTACAATGCTGAATATAAATGGTGGGAACAGATATTCTTCTTTTATTTAGGATCTTAGGAGAAAGTAACCAGTTTTTCATATTGAGTATGATGTTAGCTATGGAATTTTTATAACTTTCCTTTGTCAGGTTAAAGAGATTACCTTCTATTTTTAGTTTGTTAAGTGCTTTTTTCATTCAAGGGTATTGAATTTTGTCAAATGCTTTTTCTGCATTAATTGAGATCAGCATGGTTTTTATTATTCAATTGATATAGTATATTACATCAATTAATTTTTATATATTAAGCAAACCTCGCATTACTGGTATAAATTCAAATTTGGTCATAGTGTATAATTTTTATTTTTTAACATTTCAAGTTTTGCTTACTATTTTTCTGTTGAGAATTTTTGTATCTATATTCATAACATATATTGATCTGCAGTTTAAAACATCTTTGGCTGTCTTTGGTGTCAGGGAAATAACTAGTCTATAGAATTAGTTGAGAAGCATTTCCTTCTCTTTTTATAAAGGGGAATTGTTTATGAAGAACTGGTATTAATTCATCTCTAAATATTTTTTATAAATATTGGCCTGGGCATTTCATTGAGGGTAATTTTTTGATTATTAATTTAATCTCTTTACTGATAGGCCTATTCAGATTTTCATATTCTTTATTTTGTTTGAACTTAAATTTTTGTTTGTTTTGAGACAGGATCTTGCTCTGTTGCCCAGGCTGGAGTGCTGTGATGCAATTATGATTCACTGCAGCCTTGACCTCCTGGGCTCAAGCTATATTCCCAGCTCAGTCTCCCAAATAGGTGGGACTACAGATATGCACCACCATGCCCAGTTAATTTTTTAATTTCTAAAAATGTTTTATTATTTATTACTTTTTAATTTTGATCGTTTTTGGGGAACAGGTGGTTTTTGAGTACATGGATCAGTTCTTTAGGGCTGCTTTCTGAGATTTTGGTGCATCCACCACAAGAGCAATGTACACTGTACCCAATGTGTAGTCTTTTATCACTCACTGCCCTTACAACCTTCCCCTCGAGTCCCCATAGTTTATTATATAATTCTTATGCCTTTGCATCCTCACAGTTTTAGCTCCTACTTGTAAGTGAGAACATACAATGTTTGGTTTTCCATTCCCGAGTTACTTCACTTAGAATAATGGTCTCCTACTCCCTCCAGGTTGCTGTGAATGCCATTATTTTGTTACTTTTTTATGACTGAGTAGTATTCCATGGTGTGCATGTGTGTATATCAACTTTATCTTTTCAAAAAACTCAGCTTTTTGTTTCATATATCTCTTGTATTATTTTTGTTTGTTTTAATTTCATTTAGTTATGATCTGATCTTTGTTATTTCTTTTCTTCTGCTGTGCTTGGGTTTGATTTGTTCTTGTTTCTCTAGGTCCTAGAGATGTAACCTTCAGTTGTCTATTTGTGCTCTTTCAGACTTTTTGATGTAGGCATTTAATGCTATGAACTTACCCCTTAGCACTGCTTTTGCTGTATCCCAGAGGTTTTGGTAAGTTGTGTCACTATTATCATTCAGTTCAAAGAATTTTTAAATTTCTATCTTGATTTCATTGTTGATTCAAATATCATTCAAGAGCAGATTATTTAATTTACATGCATTTGTTTAGTTTTAAGGTACTTTTTGGAATTAATTTCCAGTTTTATTCCATTGTGGTCTGAGAGAGTACCTGATTCAATTTTGATTTTCTTAAATTTATTGAGACTTGTTTTGTGACCTACCATATGGTCTATCTTGGAGAATGTTCCATGTGCTGATAAATAGAACGTATGTTGTTGGATAGAATGTTCTGTAAATATCTGTTAAGTTCATTAGTTCTAGGGTATAGTTTAAATTCATTGTTTCTTTGTTGACTTTTTGTCTTGATGACCTGTCTAGTGCTGTCAGTGGAGTATTAAAATCCCCCACTATTATTATGCTACTGTCTATCTCATTTCTTAGGTCTAGTAGTAACTAATTAAATTTGTGAGCTCCAGTGTTAGGTGCCTATATATTTAGGATTGTGATATTTTCCTGTTGGAGTAATCCTTTTATCATTATATAATGTTCTTCTTTGTCTTTTTAAACCATTATTGCATTAAGATTTGTTTTGTCTGATGTAAGAATAGCTACTCCTGCTTGTTTTTGGTTTTCATTTATATGGAACATCTTTTCCCACTCCTTTACCTTAAGTTTATGTGAGCTCTATGTTTTAGGTGAGTCTCTTGAAGACAGCGGATACTTGGTTGGTGGACTTTTTAATTCATTTTGCCGTTCTGTATCTTTTAAATGGAGCATTTAGGCCATTTATATTCAGCATTAATATTGACATGTAAGGTACTGTTCTATTCATCATGCTGGTTGTTGCCTGAATACCTTGTGTTTTTTTTTTTTCTTACTGTTACTGTTTTATAGGCCCTGTGATAATTTTGCTTTAGGGAGGATCTATTTTGGTGTATTTTGAGGTTTTGTTTCAAGACTTAGAACTTCTTTTAGCATTTCTTGTAGTACTGGCTTGATAGTGGCCAATTCTGTCAGCATTTGTTTGTCTGAAAAAGACTCTTTTTTTCATTTATGAAGCATAGTTTTGCTGGATACAAAATTCTCAGCTGACAATTATTTTGTTTGAGGAGGCTTAAGATAGAATCCCAGACCCTAATTCCTTCTGGCTTGCAGAGTTTCTGCTAAGAAGTCTGCTGTTAATCTGATATGTTTTCCTTTATAGGTTACCTGATGTTTTTGTCTCACAGCTCTTAAGATTCTTTCCTTTGTCTTGACTTTAGCTAACCTGATAACTATGTGCTTAAGTGATTATTTTTTTGCAATGAATTCCCCAGTTGTTCTTCGAGCTTCTTGTGTTTAGATGTCCAGATCTCTAGCAAGGACAGGGAAGTTTTCCTCAATTATATCCTCAAGTAAGTTTTCCAGACTTCTAGATTTCTCTTCTTCCTCATGAACATCAATTATTCTTAGGTTTGGCCATTTAACATAATCCCACATTTCTTTGAGGATTTGTTCATTTTTAAAAAAATTCTTTTTTCCTTGTCTCTGTTGGATTGGGTTAATTCAAAAGCCTTGTCTTTGAGCTCTGAAGTTCTTTCTTTTACTTGTTTGAGGCTATTCCTGAGACTTTCTAGTGTATTTTGTATTTCCCTAAGTGTGTTTTTCATTTCCAGAAGTCGTGATTGTTTTTTCTTCATGCTATCTATTTCTCTGGAGAATTTTTCATTCATATCCTGTGTTGTTTTTCAAATTTCTTTAAGTTAGTTTCACTATCCTCTGGTATCTCCTTGAATAGCTTAATAATCAACCTTCTGAATTCTTCATCTGGCAATTCAGAGCTTTCTTCTTGGTTTGGATTTATTGCTGGGGAGCTCATGTGATGTTTTGGGGGTGTTATAGAACCTTGTTTTGTTGTATCACTAGAATTACTTTTCCAGTTCCTTCTCATCCTGGTAGACTATTTCAGTGGACAGATCTGGAAGTCAAAGGCTGCTGTTCAGATTCTTTTGTCCCACCAGATGATCCCTTGATGTGGTGCCCTCACCCTTTTCCTAGGGATGGGGCTTCCTGAGAGCTGGGCTGCAGTGATTGTTATTGCTCTTCTGGGTCTAACCACCCAGTGGGGCTACCAGGCCCTCGGCTGGTGCTGAAGAATGTCTGCAAAGAGTGAAATGATCTGTCTCCAGGTCTTCCAGCCATGGATACCAGCACCTGCTTTGATGGAGGTTGCAGGAGAGTGAAGTAGACTGTGTGACAGTCGTTGGTTGTAGACATGTTTAGTGTGCTGGCTATTTCAGATGCTGAGTATGCTAGTAGTGAAGTTGATACATGGATAGACTCAAGACTTCTGGTTAGCCAAGATGTTGCAAGCATTGAAATTAACTGTTGTTAACCCTACTTCCTGGGAATAGAATTATTCTGTCATGAGTTGCTGCAATGGCCTGAGTTGGTGGCCCTAGCCAGGAGGTGGCACATTCAAAAGAGCAGCAGCTGCAGTGGTAGAAGGGAGATATAAGCTTGCCCTAAGTTGGCCAGCATGAGTAAGACCAGTACAGGCAATGGACAGGGCCATAAAGTTTCCCCAGAATTTATGTCTTTTATGTTCAGCTACAAAGGTGGGTAGAGAAAAACTGTGAGGTGGGGACAGGATTAGGCAGGTCCGAGCTCAGACTTTCCTTTGGCAGGACTTGCCACAGCCCCTATGGGGGACGAGGGATGGCTCTCAGGCCAATGAGGTTACGTTCTAGAGGGGATTATGGCTGCCTCTGCTGTACCATCTAGTTCACCAGGGAAGTGGGGGAAAGCCAGTAGGTGATAGGCCTCATGTTGCTCCCATGCAGTTGGTGAGGCTGGTCTTGCCTCTGCAGGCTCCACTAACAGTGCTGGTTTAGATCCAGGCAGCCAGTGCACGGGACTCAGACCTTGCCCTAGGACATAAGCTTCCTTGCTGAGAAAGCAAGCACACATTTCAGGCCTCACCCCTCCCCATCTGCCCACAATGTCAGCAGTGGCTCCTGTGCTCATATCTGCAGCAATTCCCATCCAATTCCTAGATTCTGCTCAAGAAAACGTGTGCCCAGCCAAAATTATTACAAAATTCATGTGAAAACTTCTTTCACCCTGTGACCCTTGCCTAATTCCACTGGCTGCCTTCCCCAAGACCCTCCCTTGTGAGATATAGTCAGGGATGTCTTCCCTGGGCCCAGGCTGGATACTGGGAGTGCCTACAAGGCTCTCCCTGCTGCTGCTTCTACTTTTATGTTTTGCATGGCTCCTGAAATCCGTTTCAGCTCTAGGTAAAGTTAAATTCTTCTCCTGTTATCTGGATTTTCAGGTTCTCCAGTGGGGATGTGTTTTCAGAGGTAGGTTTCCCCCCTCACACTTTGGAAACTCACAGTTTTTCACCTGTCTCATGGAATTTACAGTGACATGCCACTCCTTTCAAATGATTTGTGAATTCTTTTGGTTTTCTTAGTATGTTCCTGCAGTGGTTCCTGAAGCAAAAGTTCATGGTGTGAGTTTCCACATATTGTTCTGTCCATCCAAGTGGGAGCTGCATGTTAGCCCTGTCTCCTATCCACCCTCTTTCTTCACTCTCCCTATTCAGATTTTCTGTTTCTTCTTAAGTCTGTTTCAGTGCTTGTGTTCTCTAGGAAATTGTCCTCTTCATCAAAGTTTTCTAATTTATTGACACAACTACTTGTACTATTTCTTCATAATCCTTTTTCTTTTACTAAGATTGGAAATAAAGTCTCCTCTTTCATTTCTGATTTAGTTTTTCTGTATCCTTGAATATAAAGTATGTCTTCTATTGACAGCATGTAGTTGGATCTTGTTTTTCTTAAATCTTATCTGGCAATTTGCTTTTTGATTGGGTTATTAATTTGATAACATTTAATGTTATTATTGCTATAGTTGGATTTACATCCAACTGTAACTTGCAATTTATGGAACTGGAATTCCATAAATTAGATTTATATCCAGCTATATCAGTAACAACATTAAATGTTTACATGGTGTTTTGCTTTTTTTCAATGTCTCATATCTTTTCCCTTATCACTCCTTTTTTAGCTTTCTTTTGCATTTAATGGATATTTTCTAATGTACTATTTTTATTTCTTCAACAGTTTTTGCTATTTTTTGAGGTTTTTTTTTTTAGTAGTTGCTCTAGGGCTTACAATATGCACCTCAACTTATGAAAATCAGCTTAATATTTTTATTAAATTCCAATGAAATATGAAAATGTTACGTGTATGAAGATCTATTTCTTTTTACTGCTTTTTGTGGCATCATTGTTATACATATTATATCTATAAATGTTACAAATTCAAAAATACATTCTTATAAATGATTACCTTAAATAATTTTACACGTGCTTTAGAGAAGCTGAGAGAGAAATGGAAAGCAAGTAAATATTTATGGTCTTTGTTGCATTAACCCTGTTTTTTAAAATTAGTGCAGATTTTCTTCATTTGTTCTGTGACTTTGACTTGTCGTCTGATGTCCTTTCCATAATCCAGTATAACCTTATTCCAACTCACCTCACCTCCTTTGTAATGCTATTGTCAAATGTATTGCATTTTTATATGTTATAGGTCCAAAAGTAAAATTATGGACATATTTATAATTAATTTTTAAACCAGTTAAGAGAAGGAAGGGAAAGAAATATGCACTTATGCTGTCTTTTATAAATACATAAATATCTGTAATAATTAGTTTTTAGCTCTTATTTTTTTCATGCGGATTATAATTATTGTCACTTGCTTTGATATTAAGTAAAGTTCTTCAGTATTTCTTGTAAGGTAAATCTGCTAGCAACAAATTCTTTTAGTGTTTGTTTGCGTAGAAGTGTCTGTATTTTGCCTTCATTTCTGTAGAATAACTTTGGTGAATATAAGATTCTCCATTGATTGATTTTTTTTCTCTTTCTTCTGACCTCCATTACTTTTCTTAAGTTATTCTTTAAACTAACAAATAAAAATTGTATGTATTTATGGTGTACATCATGTTGTCTTAAAGTATGTATACATTGTAGAATGTGTAAATTGAGCTAACTGACACATGTATTACCTCACTTTTTATGGTGAAAACACTTAAAATCTACTCTCTTGGCATTTTTCAAGAATATAATACATTGTTATGAACTATAGTCATTATGTTGTACAATAGATCTCTTGCACTGATTCATCCTAACTAAAGTTTTGTATCCTTTGACCAACATCTCCCCAGCCACACACTCTTTCCCCAGACCCTAGCTGACCATCATTCTCCTCTCTACTTCTGTGAGTTCCTTTTTCAGATTCCACATACAGATGAGACCATATGGTATTTGTTTTTCTGTGCCTGGCTCATTTTACTTAACACAGTATTCTTCAGGTTCATCCATGTTTTTGCAAATGACAGGATTTTCTTCCTTTTAAAAGGTTGAATAGTATCCCATTAGTATACTGCATTTTCTTGGCCTCTGTAATTTCTGATAAGTCAACTATAATCTAATTTGAGTCTCCTTCTAGGTAATCACTTATTTTTCTCTTGCTGATTTCAAGATTTCCTCATGAGATTATTCCACTTCCTTGGTGAGAGCTCCTGTATGGTTTTAGCAATTTTAAAGCTTTGTTAATATTTATTTTGTTCAGTTTCAGAAAACAATATGTTATCTTATGGCTTCATTCTGCCATTATTTTATTATTTCATTCTGCCATATTGCTTCAGAGGAACCTCTCAAATAAAAGAAAGATGGTATAAATTTGCAATTTCATCAGCCTACTTCTTGAGACCTACCCGAAAAGACTTTACATCTATCTTGAGGCAAACCAAGAATGTCCAGAAACTAAGCTTCTGTATTCCTGACATGAACTGGGTACAAGTGTCATAAGATCCCACTGTCCCACTTTGTAACTTAACATCAAGAAATGTGTGACCTTATGAAAACACACTGTGACCAGCACCAGTGACATAATCCACCCCTCCATGCTTTAAACTTTTTAATTGAAATTAACAGTTCATGGATGGCATTGAAGTTTAATAGCACAATTGTGCCGTTTCATCCCCACAGTTTGGGGGATTCTCACACAGTACATTGAAGGATTATTTTAAGAGATAAATTTATGATGAAGTGCCCTAATAGTGCCTCTTTACTAAACCAATTTGGTATTTATAAATGCCTAGGGGGAGAAAAAGTTACTGAAATTGCATCACTACCTTCAGAAAAAATTTCAAAGGGCATATTTAATATTAATGTAGTGTACAATTACTGTTGAGCTCCTGCCAAGAGTGCCAGCAGAACATAGGCTGTGAGTGTCCCAATGTGCCTGAAAATTATTTTAATTTACAAAAACCTACTGAAGCTGCTGTGTGCAGATTTAACTTTGAGGGAAGATTCTGAAAAAAAAAAAAAGTAGAACATTTGCAAAAGTATGCAAATAGACATCAGAATGAAGCCTTAGGTTTATAGCATGTTAAACCACCTGAGGTCACAAGACCCAAGAGGAGCTATTAAAGGATGTTCAAAAGGACAAGAGGCTTCAGGAGCTGCAGACTTTACAGGAGAATTCAAAACCAGTTGTCAGAAAAGGAGGGCATTATGTGGCTCCGAGAGCTCTCTCATGGAGTCTTTTTCACCTCGCCTTTTCTCTTGGTCCCTGCAATTCCCAATTTCTCTCTCCTAGTCACTCCATCATTTTATTATGCTACAAAAATCAGATGTCTTGTCTTCTCCAACTCCTTCCAGATAACGTCCTAAAAACCTTATTTTTCCCTAGAAACTATATTTTCATAAGCTAGGAGCCATCTATTCTCAAGTGAGATATGTATCTTTCTTAGTGTTTCACAAAGCGTTTTCTCCCTTAGCTCTATATCACATCATCATATTTTCATGTTTAATAGAATGTTTTTATATTGAAATCATGCACAATTCCAACTTTTTATTACACTGAAAGAGGACAACACAACACTTAAAGTATAAATAAGCAGAGATAAAGTATAAATAAGCATGAAAGACTCTGAATTGGATCTATTGTATCTTTGTTAATTATCTTTTGGATTATACTGATAGTGTTTTGTGAGGGGGCAGCAGACGTCACTTTTCTCTGAAGTTCTGCCATCTATTGGTTAATTCACATAACAAAAATTTATTCTAGCGTTAATTAAAAACAACCATCACAAGAAAGTCTTTCTATTTATGAAATAGAAAATATGTACATTCTTTGTAGAATTATGTAAATTCTTTACAAAGTCTCCATGATGGAGCTTTAAATATAAATTTTAGTGCCAGCAAATAAGTCCAGTTATTTTTATTAGACCTATTTTGTTTTTATGGCATTGTGGCTGAAGCTGAAGAAGAATTGAAAAAGAAGTTGATGAATATCAAAATATTATATCCAACCATCAAAAATGTAATACCAGGTGTGATGTGTATACTATTTCCGTTTTATAGAAAAAGAAGGTAGTTTAAAGAAGTTAAGTAACATAAAAAATCATAAACAGAGTAACCAACAAAGCCAAGATTTCAAATCTGTTTGTCTAATTTTATTTTTTTCTCATACATAAGGAAACAATGTTTGTTTAATTTTAAAGTTCATGCTAATGCCAAGTGGAAAAGCAGCTGCTCAAAGGATCTATAATCTTGGTGAGTTATCAAAATAGTCACTTTAAAAAAGTATATATGTATATAAAAAAGTACAGAATGTGTCCTTAGGGTGGCTCTGGCTTCTCCTTCTATGGTAGGAGTAACTAATATCTCATAGGAACCGAGACACCTATTCAGCATGCTCCATTCAATCCCTGCACCCAAGGTCCTGCAGTGGGTATGCAGGGGGAAAGAAGTTCCCATTTCTAGAAATGAGAGTCTCAGTTATGGGAAAAAGGACTAAAGAATAAGCTTAGTTGCTTCAAAAACATCTCACTATTGTCCTTTCACTTAATCATCATCACGAGGCAGCGAGGCAATATCATTCCCATTTCCTATATGAGAAAACAAAACTTAAAGGTAAGGGATTCAGTCACTGAGCCAATATGGTAGAATTGGATTCTGACTCAGGTATTCAGACTCAATATCCCACAGTCTTTCTACCCATTGAGTGCATGAATAATTAGTAATTAATTCTGAACAAGAAGAAAGAACTAGCTGGTAAAATGAAAGTGAGTGGACTCTTAGAAGAAAGTTGGCTAGAGTATATTTGTTGCTGCAAAACAAACTACTCAAAACATCGTAGCTTAAAACCACATTCATTGTAGGTATTTATAATTCTGTGGTTAGGCATTCAGAGAAGTCTCAGCAGGATGGTTCTTCCTACTCCGCATGATGTCTTGCAAGACTGGAATGTACAAGATGTTCACTTCACTCATTTTTGGCTTCTCAGCTAAGTTGACTTCAATAACTGTGCTGGTTGGGACTGCTTAATGGGGATGCTATATCTCTGTCTAGAGTTCTGGATTTCTTTGTAGACTGTGTTCCTGGCTTCTGCACTGTTGTAGTCTCAGGAGTCAATCTCTCTCTCTCTATCTCTATCTCTCCCCCTCTCTCCCTCCCCCAGTATCTTGTTTACATGGTGTTACCACATGGTTTCTTCACGTGGTCTTTCCAGCAGCCTAGCCAGACCTCTTGCTTGAAAGCTCAGGGCTCCCAAGAGTGCAAAAGAGGTTTACAGAACTTTTCAAGATTAGTCAGAACTGGCACAATATCTTTCCTGAAATATTTTAAACATTAAGTCACAGGCTCATCCCAGATTCAGGGATAGGCATGAATAATGAGAAATGCGGTTAGATGGAGGTACTTACTCAATGAGCTACTGCAGTCCTGACCCCTTGTGATTCTCATTTCTGCCATATACATGACATATTCACTCTCTAGAATGCCTTCCAAAGATGTCTTTCTATTATGACATAGGGCTCAGGCTTGAGATCCAGGGTCTCCTTATCTAATTTAGGTCCAAATGCAGATGATGCTCTTCAGAAGTGGGGCCTCTAATGAAATCAAAATTCAACCTGTCTTCCATATGCCTGACATACATAGGTAAAGCTGTTCCAGGAAAACCAAAAAGACATTCCTATTTACAAAGGGTGAAAGCAGAAGGCCCACAGTAACCAACAATTCATAGAAATTTTGAAATCCTGACAGGCATAAATTTCTCATTCCTTGACCGGATCCCAGTTCTGCCCTCTGGGAGTGTTTCTTCACGGCCCTTCATCCCCCCCTCAGAAACATTTTTTTTCCTATGAGAAGTGGCTTCTGTTGGAGTTGAGTGGTTTTCGCAGCCTGTATGTTAGGTTCCCGAGACCACCTCAGGCCCAGTGATTTACTAGAAGGACCCACTGGTCTTGGAAGCTTTATTCACATAGTTATGGTTTATTCCAGTGAAAAGATACAGATTAAAATCAGCAAAGGAAAGATGCAAATGGTGTGACTTCTGGGAGAAACGTGGTGTAAGCTTCCAGGTGTCCTATTCCTGTGGAAGGTACTGAGTTCTCTCAGCAAAGATGTATGACAACCGGAAAAGCACCCCTGAACCTTGGTGTCCAGTGTCTTTGTTGGGAAGTCACTCAGAATCCTCCTTCCCCTCAGCAAAGTAGGCATTCACTGTAAGTCAAGTTGTCAGCATAAACTCATTGTCAAGCTGGTACTGCATGTCCCGAGGCCTCAGGCATACAAATACACTCATCAGGCAGCATATTCCGGGATCATAGAGATCATATCCCAGGTACCAGCCAAAGGCTAGTCCCGAACACAGACTTTTCCTCAGAATGTGCAGGGTTTGAGCCACGTGGGTCTACTCAATTAACCCTTTCCTGAACAATTTAAAATTCTTTTTTCATTTTAAACTCTCTCTGATCTTTTGAGTTCAATATAGTATAATTTCTATAGAAAGTCAATACATTTTCTATGTATCAAATTATAAATTCACCTCATTCAATAAAAGCTGTACCCATAAATCTCTTCAAGACAGATCTCTTTCCACTTGGGCCTCAAAATCAGGGGGATAGGGGATAAGTTAAGATCCTTAAAAGCCCCATTGTCTATCTGAATGGTTTCATAAGTCATAAGTCTTTCTGAAGTCTTTTTATTTTTTTCTCTGAGACAAAGTCTTGCTCTGTCACCCAGGCTGGAGTGCAGTGATGTCATCTCGGCTCCCTGCAGCCTCTGCCTCCTGGGTTCAAGCAAATTCTCCTCCCTCAGCCTCCTGTGTGCCACCATGCCCAGCTAATTTTTGTATTTTAGTAGAGATGAGGTTTCATCATGTTGGCTAGGCTGGTCTAGAACTCCTGACCTCATGATCTTCCCGCCTTGGCCTCCCATTACAGGCATGAGCCACCACATCCGGCCTCTGAAGTCTTAACAAAGCATTTCAAATGTTTTTGCTCCTGTGATAACTCTTTTACTGGATTTGATCTTTACTGTGAGGAAATTCCTAATTCAGTCTGAGAATCTTTTGCTATGAGAGACGGGATGAGAAACAGTTTTAGGTTGGAATCCTCCAGTCCTGGTTTCTTTATATTTATCCTAAATTCTGCTTGAAGATAAAACTTTTTTCTATCTTATTTTATTGCTCCCAGGTTTTATCATAGGCAGCTGAAAGAAGCTCCTTAAGCAGATCCATCATTTTTTTAGGAGCTCTTTCTCCTGTCCATTTACGAAGGCAACAGTTCTCTGTATTCTTCTGCCCCTATTTTGTTATGGAGCATCCAGTCTTCAGGCTTGCATCACTGCCTGGCCTCAAAGCCAATGTGGCATGGCCTGGTGGTAAAGTCTTCTACCGTGATGATCGTTTTGGCAATTTCCTTTAAAATTCCACCAGGTTTTGCCCTATCAACATAAATGACGGAACCAGTTTTTAAGGTGTATACAAGTTCCTAATTTCCTTATACCTATGAACTTAATGGTCCTTATGATTATTACCTATCCTCTCACTTCATCTGTCTTAATGCTGAATACTCAAAGTCTCTTTGGTTTGGTATTAATATCTCTATCCTATCTCTTTTTTGGTTTGCCAGGCATAGCATATCTTTTTCTAATTCTTTATTTTCAATGTTCTGAGCTTCTTTGCTTTACTTCTGTCTTATATAAGCACCGTATTGCTGGATTTAAAAAATCTCCTTCTAGTAATAATAGTTACAGATACATTTGGACATGATTCTACCATCTTATTTTGTGTTCTGTTTGCCATTTCTGAGGTGAGACCATTTTATCTGAGACCTTAGGGGTGAAAAGCATCCAGCCTTGGGAAGCCCCTTTTGCAGACAGAGAAGAGAACAAATGCAGCCTGGCCAATATGGCAAGACCCCATCTGTATTAAAAAATACAAAAATTAGCCAGCCGTGATGGTGCTTGCCTGTAATCCCAGCTACTTGGGAGGCTGAGGCTGGAGAATCAGTTGAACTTGGGAGGCAGAGGTTGCAGTGAGCCAAGATTATCATGCCACTGCACTTCAGCCTGGGTGACAGAGCAAGACTCTGTCAAAAAAAAAAAAAAAAGAACAAGTGCAAAGAGAGGATGCAGAAAAAGCACTTGACAGAGTCGAGGGCATTGTAGCTGAGGTGTAGTGAAAGAGTCCTGCAGGCGGACTCGCTGCATGATGGAGGGATTTGTAGCCGTGGTGAATGCTGGCTGGAGGAGTCCTATGTCCCCCTGGAGGGGCTTTCCATTAGGAGAAGGGTCCTGGCTTCTTTCTATCTGAGGGAAACTAGTGAGTTTGCCAGATGTTGAGACAGGGAGCATGGCAGAGCAACCCTTCTGCATTCTCTCTTTGCTGCAGATCCACCTGCCAGCAAAGGGGATGTGTCAGTTTTGAGCTCTACCATGGGATGGACATGCCCTCTCCTGTGCTGGGACTCACAGTTGTCCAGTAGTACCACTGTCTACCCCAGGCCTCTGTGCCAGCAGCTCACTGGCCCACACTCAGAGACTGCATGCCCCAGTGTTGTCAGAAGTAAAGGTTATGCTTTGATCTCTATATGCCTGGCTCCTGTGTCTGGTAGGCTAGATAAATAGTATTTAATCAGTCCATGGGAAACAATAAGGAAATAGCATTTAATCTGTCCATGGGAAACAAGCAGACGATATCATACAACTTAGTACTTTTTTCAAATTGCAATGGGAAGATTTTGAAGAATTTTAAGTCGTAGTTTGGATTGAAATGATCTAATTTATGCTCTATAAAGATCATTATTACTACTGAGAATAGAATGGAACTTAGTGGTCAAAATTAGAAGCCAAGAAGAGAAGTGAAATGAGTAACGGGGAGGAGTTTATGGTATCTCTTGGACCGTAGTGTTAGTAACTGAGAAGAGTTTCAGTGGAAAGCTTGGGACGGTATCACCTTTAGGGTTTTTATGTAAGAACTCTATTTGGAACTTGTTGAGTTTGAAATGCTCATTAGTAAAGTATAGATATAGTAATTGAATTTGATGTGGAAGTTTAGGGTTGCATTAGGACTGGAGGCTTACATTTAGGAATCATCAACAAAAGGTGGCATTTAATGCCCTTGGATTCAACATGAAACCTAACAGGTGTTTGAGAGCTATAATTACAGGGTGGGCAAGGGTGATGCCATTACTATGCAAGGCAGGGAGAAGACACAGGAGTACAAACATGACAACTACCAACAGTTGGGATGGCAGCTTTGTGAACCCTCTCACTTTTCTCACAGTCGAGATAACCAGGAAGGGGTCATGGCATAAAGCTGGAAGAAACATGTCAGGAATAGTATGTCTAATCAAGAGGATGAACCCATCATCTGATACAATCTCTGATTTTAAAATTACTTATTTTATTACTTTATAATTTATTGCTAATGTGTAATTTCATGTATGTTATTAGTCTCATATAAACAAAATTTTGGAAAATAGAAAAATGCATGTATCACTGCTCAAATCAGAAAAAAAAAAGATTTAAAATTTCGTGCTCCTTACCTGAAAAGCACAGTGCAAAAGGATTGAGGGAAAACCTTAATATCTAAGGGAACAGAAACATATGCAAAATTGGTGGATAAATATATGATTTTTCATTATTGAAGAAAAGTTAGGAATCACTTGGAATAATGAATAAAAGTAGGAGGAGAATGTCCCAAAGTATTTGCCTTTATGGAATTAAAAGTTTTTAACTATAAAATGTTAAAAACTCAATGACATAAAAGGATGAAACTCTTAAAAAAAATACCACAAAGGGGACTAAAACCGTTGCACCACTTTCAGGAAAATATCTACAAATAGATTGTCCTCCCATTATTAGATTGGTGTTAATAATTATTCAGGCGCCAAATGGTAGTTTGGAGAATTACTGAGGGAAGATTTTCAGACCAAGTCTCCTATTTGAGACATTCTGGGACTCAGAAATGTGTGGAATTGAATTAAGCACTGGTGAAACAAGTTGTTTTCTCTTCTCTGTTACAAATAAGCCTCTCTAGCATTCGGTTGAAACTCATAGCCAAGGAGAGAGGAAAAAAAGGAGCTCACGTTTATGGAGACCAGAGGGGTGAGGTCCCCAGTCAGTCCGTACGGTTTCAAGGGGAGTTAAGACCCTGTTGCTGCTTTCAAGGTGCTTATGTGGCTACCTGATCTCACAGCAGTTCCCTGTGACAAGTAGAATTGCTCCTGTTGGATGAGGACACTGAGGCTGACGAGGAGGGAGTCAGAGGATGAGGGAAGCTGCCCACGGCCTCCCCTGGTGTGGCGGGCAGGGAATCTGGCCCAACCTGGCTGCGGTGAGCAGCAGAAACCGAAGGTTTAAGATATGCTTTACAGGTAGAAGAGCATCAATAACAAAGAATCCGTTAATCATTCATTTAAGACTGTGATATACTGCCAGTGTAGCCACACCAGGCACATGGAAGGAAAAGAAAACAGCACCATGAGAAGAGACGCATCCTTTCCCTTAACAGTTTCCAACCTAACAGGAGGTTGATACAGTAATGATGAGAAAATTGCAATGTGGAAAATACTATGATGAGAAATGCTATGGTGTCTACACCTCGCTCCTTAACAACTTATTCCAGTAACTTAGCCCTCACAGAGTTCCCGAACCCCCTCAATCTCTTTTGGTCAATATGGATATTGATTATCAAGGGCTTATAATCAAACTTGAGCGTATTAATAGCTCTATATTTGCATAATTGGCTGATTATTTGTGAATTACATATGATTATTCCTGCTCTAGTCATTATAATCCCACAGTTTTCATTATTTCATATTTCTCCCAAATTTTCAGGGAACACAGGAATTGCTGAAATGAAACTCAGTAACTGTATATCTTGTTTGTACATTTGGTTAAAAAGAGAAGATCAAAGATACGTTTTTAAACTACCTGTGGATTTCAATTATTCATGCCTTCACTGGCTTCTCTTTTTATTTCCAAAAAAGTTTATCTGCCTTTCCAGTAATTTGTCTCAATATTATTAAGAAGTAGACACATTAACAGTATTAATATCTTAAAAAATTGAATCAACATGAATTTTAAAAATTAATCTTGAAAGATATAATAAGTTTATGGTGATAAAATTTAAAAGTTCATATGAAAAAGAGATTTAAAAATATTTTAACTATAATTTTATTAACCTGAGATAACCACTGATAATATTTTGTTATAATTTTACATTGTTCTGGAGCTCACATATTTTTCTTAAAAGTATCTAAGACTCTTTTCTGTATTAGCATATATGCAGTTGGCCGTCTGTATTCATGAGTGCACATCTGTAGATTCAACTGACGTTTGAAAACATTCAAAAAAATAACTGCATCTTTACTGAACAGGTACAAATGTTTTTCTTGTCATTATTTCCTACACATTACAGTACGAGTACTATTTAGATAACATTTATATTGTATTAGGTAACACAAGTAATCTAAAGATGATTTAAAGTAGACAAGAGGGCTGGGTGCAGTGGCTAAAGCCTGTCATCCCAGCACTTTCGGAGGCCAAGGCAGGCAGATTGCTTGAGATCAGGAGTCCAAGACCAGCCTGGCCAATACGGTGAAACTCTCTCTCTACTAATACTACAAAAATTAGCTGGGCGTGGTGGCGCGCACCTGTAGTCCCAGCTACTGGGGAGGCTGAGGTGGGAGAATCGCTTGAGCCCTGGAAGTCAAGGCTGCAGTGAGCTGTGATCATGCCACTGCACTCCAGCCTGGGTGACAGAGAGAGACACTGTCTCAAACATAAATACATAAATAAATAAATACAACAAAAGTACACAGATGGATGTGTGTAGATTATATGCAAATACTATTTTATCTTAGGGACTTGAGCTTTCTTGGCTTTTGATACCCATAGTGAGGGGTGGGGAAGAGGGTGCCCTGGAAGTAATCACCGGATACTATATTACAGTAGAATGCTATATGACCATTGAAAGGTGATATAACTCTACATAAATAAATAAACTATCCTCTCGCTTAACAAGATATTTCTATAGGCTCTTTATAAACAAGGCTTCTATGAGCATCTTTGCACATATAGTTGTTTTATCAGGTCTTATATTTAGAAATAAAATTACTAGGTCAACAATTCATGTTTAAGGCTTTTGTTACATATTGTCAAGTCTTCCTTCAGAAATGAAGCATTCAATGCTTCTGACAGCAGTCTAGTAGAAAACTTAGTTCCCAAACCTCCCATCATTACTAATTTGATGAATATAGTTCATTTTAATTAGAATTTAATACATTAACATTTTAAGTATAATCTTTTGATTTTTAAAAAGTTGTATGTAGATGATCACAAAAGATGGAGAAGGAAACACCCAAGCACTGAGCACACCAAGTTTAATGAAGGACCTGAAGAAAAGCTCTTTTGGATTTCATGCCAGGTAGGAACTGAGAAGCTCTAATGATTAGGCCCAGAAAGGATGAATAAAAGCAGGAGAAGATCCCTTCAGTCATGTCATCAGCCTTGGGCCCGCTTCATGAGGAATTCTGAGACTGGATCAAGCTTTGGTACACCCTCATATGAACTGTCTGGAGATGCCCGGGGAAGGAGATTGAAAGTGAGAGGATAAGGAACCCTGGGACAGAAACCCAGTAGGAAATTACTACAGGAGAGTGATTAAAATGCCATGACAACCATTCGGAGTTAAAAGAGAACAGTGCACAGGAGTCTAAGGCTCTGTCCTTTCCCAGCTCTAGCAAATGCCTTCCTGTCTCCTTCACAGACCTCAACCACGGAGATCCATGAAGGACAGTCTCACTGCTATTTTTTGATTATTTAAAAAATGTTATTATATTGCACAGGCCTCTTTATCTTGCGCAGCACATGATGCATGTCAGGTGAACATGTTCAGATAGTCTTCAGGGAAGTTGGAGACACAAAAAGTGTCTGCCCCTTCTGAGATAGAATTGCCAAGGAGGTGGCTAATGACGGTGCACAGCCTTCACCAACATTCCCAAGGACATAAACAAAGGACTTAAATGAGCACCTGCTATATCCATACAGGTAGTCTGGAGTGTGCAAAGGGAGCGTGATAGGGTGGGGCCTCCTACTAGTCTTATACCAGCCTTCATCCTAAAAAGAAAAACCGAACTTCCCTCTGGAGACCTCCAACTGCCCATGCAACTGATAAAGCAACAGCAACAAAGAGACAGTTGTGGCTAATCATAGATTTGCAGGTGGGAAATGCAGAGGAACTCTGGTCCAGAGTAAAAATAGCTTCTCTTATGTGTTCAGATTCTTCATCATCTCTATCCACCAAGGACACCAGTAGTGGGCATGGCAGCTCATGCCGGCAATCCCAGTGCTTTGGGAGGCCAAGGCAGAAGGATCATGAGCCTAGGATTTTGAAACCAGCCTGGGCAACATAGTGAGACCCCATCTCTACAGAAGAAAAAGAAAGAAGGAAAGAGAGTGAGAAACAGAAGGAAAGAAGGAAGGATAGAAAGAAAGGGGAAGAAAGAAAGAAAAAGAAAAAGAAAGAAAGAAAGAAATAAATAAAGAAACAAAGAAAGAAAGGGAGAGAGAGAAAGGAGAAAAGAAAGGAAAGCTAGCAAAGTGCATTGGCATCCAGCTACCCAGGAAGCTGCGGTGGGAAGACAGCTTGAACTGAGGAGTTTGAGGCTGCGGCTGCCGTGAGCTATGATTGTGGCACTGTACTCTGGTTTGAGACCTGGTCTCAAACACACACACACACACACACACACACACACACACACACACACACACACACACACACAATTTATAGGCACGATTGCTTTTCTCTTTCTCGTGGAAACAGTCTGTTAAGGCGGCAAGCTATGACTGTTTTTGAATTCCTGCGACATTTGTAACGTTCTTATTAAATCAAAAGAGGGACCTGACTGTTGAACTTTCCTCAAATACAGAATGATTCCATGCACAATGGCTCGTCGGCTCTGCCCTAGGAAAGGTAATATGGGGTGCTGGGGACCTTAAACCGTCTGTGGTTACACACTAGACTCTCTATCTGCCCTTCAGAAGAAGGCAGAGCTCAGAACTGATTTGAACCTCTGGAAGGAAAAAGAAGAAATCTCCCTAGCAGATGGCTTGAATAACTCCAGCAGAAGGCTGAAGCTAATGGAAATAATATCTAAGTGTTTAATACCTTTTTGGGTAGAGGATAAATGGATAATAGAAGACTTTGGCTAGCCTCTGTCTCTTATTGACACATAATGAACACCTTGTTAGTTTTCAAAGAATCAATATTTAGCTTAGCTGAGAGATTTGGGCCATCATTAATTTTGGCCAAATGTATCTAGCTATAGCACTTCTTTAAAAACCAAGATTGTGATAGTTGAATTAAAATATAAATATTTCTTTTTCTCTCCACAAATAATGTCACAAAACAATGTTTTTAGTCGTGTTATATGCATAAGAAGAAATTTATCATGTGTTGATTCTCCATTCTCAAGTTAGAAAGTACCCACCTTTTAGCAATTTCAATGCATACTGTAAATTTTTCTACTGTGAATTTGATATTCTGGTATAATCTGTCATCACTAGAATCACTTCCCTCAGGTCATGTTAGGGAAGTGGCTAGAAAGTCTAGAATGAAGATGCTGATTTGATCTGTTCATGCATAAACAAGCTTGCGTGTGGCTCAGCCCCAAACAGAAAATTACATTAATGTGGAAATATTCGATTAAATGAGATTACTGGTTCCTGAACAATCCTCTTGATGGGCATAGAATTTCTTTTGTTTGTTCCAATATGTTTTTTAAAGCAAACTCTAACCTTCTTAATTTTGCTTTGATCTAACATCCATTGTAAACTGCAGCCTTGACCAGCTGAGTTTTGTTCTGAGAGTACAGCTTCTATTATCAGTGCTAGTGTAAAGAGGACTTCGGAGGGAAATCCAAGGAGCAATAGAGAAGCAACAAAATGACTGCAGGGGGTGAAATTGTTTCACTAGGAAACTTTTAATAATATTTCCTTAGAAGAAAAAATACCTAAAAGATCATCCAATCCAACTTCTTATTGTATTATGTGCAATGTTGAGCCATAAATGGCTTAACCAAGGACATAAATGGCTTAACCAAGATTAGATGCGGGTCGAAAGCTAGAATACGCATCAACTGAGTTTAATTTAATGTTCTCTCTTCCTTGATGCCTCCGTTCATCTATTCATCTATCCATCCATCCATCCTTCCTTCCACCCACTCACCCACCCATCAGTTGATCTCTATACCAATATGTATGTAATCATGACTCTCTCTTTGTGTGTCTGTGTGTGTGTAGTATTTTGGGAGACAATTTTTCTGAAGTATCTTGTTCTCAGAAAGTATTTAAATTTGAAAGAAAATCTAGAATAATTTCCTCCAAACTATGTGACCTTGATTTTTGAAGGAAATTCAGAATTTGAAATAATATAAACATGGCTTACTAAAGAATGTAATTGACTCATTCTGGATTGGGGATTTAAATTACACATTACTCACATTAACACATTTTTATTGCCTCTATACATCATAATTAATTTATTACTAATTTAACATGTTGTTGCAAAGTCACCTAACCTGCCAAAGAAATGAGGTTGTGTTAGCAAACCTGGACGAATATACTACTTATGGGAAAAATATTTCAGAAGGAAGATACACAAAAATATTTGGATTCAAATAAACAAATGATAGGTTGATAAACCTCTGCTTGGCCCATGCGTTTCTCCTAAGTAAAACTTTATGAATATATTTTTGCTTTCAATGTTATAGATCAGAAATTTACTTCTCAGATTTAATTCCTAATGACAATAATAAGAATAAAATGTTAACAGCCAATGTGCCAAGTACTTTTTAATTACACAATCAATTATTTCAGAGATAACAGAACCTACGTTACCGCTAAGATTCTGACTCAGGGCCAAGACATTGACAAAGGTGAGGAGAGACGGATGGAGGAAGTGGTTACCTGGGAGAATTCAGATCTCTGATAATGTAGAACATCTGCTTCCTCGGCGTACAAAGGCAGGAGTGACAAGGAACACTGATTAACTCCAGAAGTAGAATATGTCATTTCTCCACTACTCATCTCTGCATCGTCTCTTTGCTTTGACAAAAGTCGAGGGTGAAAAAGATCTACTGTTTGCCCAGAGAATGTGCTCAGCACTTTATGCAAGTTACTTCACATCAACCTTGATAGTAAATAGGATTTTATCCTGTTTTAAGGAGACAGACCTTTGGGTGATACCCAAAGTCTGCCCTGTGAGCCAGGATGTCACTCTCCTGTACCCATCTGCGGACCCGCCTGGCTTGCTCTGTTCACACCTCCCTCTTTCAATCTCATGCCTTCCTAGTTCTTACCTCTGTTTCCCTTTTATAACCCCACTCCCGTTCCTTTGTACTTAGCATTTGATCTTCCTAGCTGTCCTTGAAGCTCCCTAAGGTTTTTGCTTTATTTTTTCCATGGGAAACTGAGCATGTCAGTTTTGTGTGACTCCTTTGACCAGGATGTTAATTCCAGCAAAGACCCATGCTTTGGGGAGGTTCAGCTAGTGGGTGGTTGACTAGACAGAAATCTTTTGGTTGAAGTGAGAGAATTCCAAATCAAATGAGCTCACATAAGAATGGTAATTAATCTTTGGGAAGAAGGTTCTGGAAGCACTGTCCCCTGACCTTTCCTTTCCCCTCCATTTATCGCCGAATCGTGCGTCTCCTCAGATCTGTGGCCTCTATCACCTGCAAAGCTCTGGGTTTGGGAGAGGTCTCAGGTTCTGCTGAATGTCCCTGGTCATTTTGTTCTATGGTGATAGGTCAGGCAGTTAGCTCACAGGCAGCTTAGTGATGGAGACTGGAAGGCTGAAGATGCTGGGGCAGTCTCGAAGGTAAGGATCTGTGGACCCCAGGGGAGGACATCAGTCCAGTGTGATGGGTCCCTACTGGCTGGATTTTTGAGGCTAGGCAAATACAGGAACACTGGAAAGCAAGAAGCTTAGGCATGGCGCGGACCAGCAGGATAATGTCAGTCTACTCTGCACTGAAAGTCCGTAACAAGAGAGGAGGGGAAAGAGAGGGGCCCCACTTGTCTCCCATTCCCTAATGAGCAACTGGTTCAAGGAAAGGCTGAAGAGGGGTGAGATGTTTGTATCACATATTCCAGGAAATGAATCCTTGTTCCTAGGGGAGTGCCATAGGAAGAAGCAGATCATCTTTATCCTCTTTCTACATCAGCCTGAGCTGTGGGGGGTACAGATGCTGCTCAGGAGAGCAGAGCAGAGCACAGAAATGGGAGGACCCTGGCGTCTGACTGAACTCACCGAGCCAATAAGCCAACCAACCCTGACGCTTCCCACACCTCTCGACACTCCATTGTGTGAGATGGCGCGTGTCCTTGTTTAATCAAGTTGTAGCCAGGGTATGTTACACGCTGCCCAGTGCAACCTAACTGATGCAACTTACAAGAGGTTACAAAGCAATTAAGTTAAATGGCATTATTTAACTACAAAAATGAAGGATGGGGTGGAATGAGAAAGAGAGGGCAAGAAGAGACAGTTATATATATAGAGAGAGGAGATGGAGATAAGGATAGAGAACGTACGACTATGTGTAAGGGGAAGAAAGTGTTCAGAGTAATGCTTAATAGAAATCATCACAAAGTTTATACTGTGTACCTTTTTTCTGTGGTTTTGCTTTTTCTACAGTTTCAATTACTCATAGTCAACAATGGTTGGAAAACATTACATAGAATATTCCAGAAAAAAAATTTATAGGTTTTAAATTGCAGACCATTCTGCGTAGCGTAATGAGGTTTTGCAGTGTCATGCTCTGTCCTTCCCAGGATGTCAATCCTCCTCTGGTCCAGCACCTCCACACTGTTCATGCTCCCCACTCAGGGCCCACTTAGTAGCTGTCTCAAGCCATCAGATCAACAGATCACAGCAGATGACATTTTGAGACAGAGAGATCACATTCTCATAAATTTTATTACAGCATATTGTGATAATGGTTCTATTTTATTATTAGTTATTGTTACTAACCTCTTCTTGTGTCTAACTAATAAATTGAACTTTATCAGAGATAAAAATGTAGGTATATAGGGTTCTGTATGATTTCTGGTTTCAGGCGTCCACTGGAGTTCTTAAAATATATCCCCCCCAGAGAAGGGGTGCAGGGAGAGTTAACAACACTGCAGTCAAACTTTGGAAAATGTGTAACACTAGACTCCAGAGCTGCAGGAATCTGACGCTTCACCAAACACAAGGAATAAAATTACTCTTTGAATTACTAGTGAGGTTCTAATCTTTTTTTTTTTTTTTCAGACAGATCTCACTCTGTGGCTTAAGCTGGAGTGCAGTGGCGTGATCTCGGCTCACTGCAACCTCCTCCTCCCAGGTTCAAGTGATTCTTGTGCCTCAGCCTTCTGAGTAGCTGGGATTACAGGCGCCCGCCACTACACCTGGCTAATTTTTATATTTTAGTAGAGACAGGGTTTCACCATGTTGGCCAGGCTGAGCTTGAACTCCTGACCTCGAGTGATCTGCCCATCTCAGCCTCCCAAAGTGCTGGGATTATAGGCATGAGCCACTGCAACCAGCCTCTAATCTCTTTTAAAAACTCTTACATAGGGCATCAATTAGTAATTTACTTAATTAAAAAATCCATTCAACATGAAGAATTTTATACTTTTAAGAGTAAGGGAAGGTGACCACCCACATTTATTATTATTATTCTAATCATTTGAAAATTTACTTCCGCATTCTCACAGCAGTATTGCCAGTTTATCCACCATGAATCCCTCTCCCAGCAGCAACCAGCCTCCATAAAAATGGAATTTGGAAAATCATAGGACTCCAACTCCTTAATGAGTATTTGAGTGGTTACTGAAATTTATCACATTGAGAATGTGAGAGAGAGATGAGCTGTAAAATGACAGAATGGTTACCATTTCACATTTTTAACTAACAACCATTTTTAATGCTAGGCAAGTTTCCCAGGTTTACTCAGAACCAGTCAAATGCTCTTTTACTTTGGGTAAGAAACACTTCAGTTTTGTCTCTTGCGTTTCAGACCTGCACACCAGCACTGGTGCAGGGAGAGTCATGCACACGTTGACTGGCAGCTTTTGTGGCTGAAACGCGCTCCGCAGGGGCCCCATTGGGGCTGTTTGTGTGAGCGCCCCTCCGCGGCCGAGGGAGAAACTGCAGCTATGCTGTGCGAGCAGTCCCTCTCTTCCACACGTTCTTTTTTCTTTGTTTTAAATAAGATAGAAGTAACAGGATAATTAGTTTGTCAGCCTGCTGCTTATATCTCGGTCAGGATGGAATTCAGGTGACAGTCTTTAAGACTGGCTTAAAGGTTAAATTTTTAAAAAATCTAATATGATATAAACAGTAAGTGATACATTTTTAAAGTACATGAGAAAAAAAAGAAAATAACTAAAAGTTCGTTGGGGATTGTTTTAGTTTGCTATGGCTGCCATATCAAAGTACTAAAAACTGCATAGCTTAAACAGGAAATATTTATTGTCTCACAGTTTTATAGGCAATAAGCTTGAGATCAAGGCTTGGGCAGGGTCGGTTCCTTCTGCGGGTCCTGAGGAAAGAATTTCCCTGGTTTGTAGATGTCCATCTTCATGTTCATAGGGCATTCTTCCTGCATAAGTCAGTGTCCTAACTTTTGTTTTGTTTTGTTTTGAGACAGAGCCTCACTCTGTAGCCCAACCTAGAGTGCAGTGGTGCAATGTCAGCTCACTTCCACCTCCATCTCTGGGGCTCAAGCCATTCTCCTGCCTCGGCCTTCCGAGTAGCTGGGACTACAGGCACCTGCCACCATGCCTGGCTAATTTTTTGTATTTTTAGTAGAGATGCGACATGTTGGCCAGGCTGGTCTCGAACTCCTGGCCTCAGGTGATCCACCCCGCCTCGGCCTCCCAAATTGCTGGGATTACAGGCTTGAGCCACCGCACCCGGCTGCAAAGGTGGTTTTCTGATATATTAAAGCAGAGTAGAACTGAACAAGACAGAAAAGTTGTGTTTTTATAATGACTATTTCTGAGCTGAGGAAATAAATCTAAGTCAAATAATTGAATTTTAAAAGTTTCTAACAATGGTAACAATTTATGACACCTAAGATTATTATATCTCCCAAATGATTGTTAGTTTTGAAATAGAGGATACAGTTTGGTACAAAGGCTCATTTTTTTTTTAACATATGAAATGTCTTTTGAATAGCAGTCGGACTTCCAAAATTTTGAATGTGATACAGTAATTTACTAAATTAGCACATTTCCTCTAAAGAAATAGTATGCCAGTCAGGCAAATCTATCAAACAGGTTTTTTAACGTCTTTCTTGAGGCATCATTGATGTACAATAAACTGTACATATTTAAAATGTGCATTATTTCACATTTCTGTAGTGGGTGAAAGCATTATCTCCATCAAGATAAGAAGGTGTCCATCGCACCCCAAATTTCCAGGTCCTCCTTGTTAAGTATTCCCTCGTGCCTCTCCTCAACCCTCTCCTCCAAACCCAGCCAAACACTTGACAACGTTGAACTTGACCTGAGCCCTATGCTCCTGAAAAACAGTAATGGCGAAGACATCCTTCTACAACCTTTTGTTTTCAAAAATCTTCCCACCATTTTGCATTCCAAAGAAAGAGCTAACCATAAGCCCAAATATTCTGAGATAAGATCCCTCTCCATTTTTTCTCACGATTCCCATTTAAAGACTCAGGGAATCTCTTGTTTAACTGCTTTCTTTTCTCAGACACGTTCCTTATAAATGCACATTCTCCCTATTGCAATAACCTGAAAATATTCCTCCGGAATTGCCCTGTGCAATTGCTTTGTCACTGTGGTGCTGTGACTAAACGGGACTGGACCTCACCTGGGAAGTCCTGTTCACTCCGCCCGGTAAGGAGGCCTTCCTCACAGGGCCCTTTTCTGACCCACTGTCTGGGGACCTGACCCTGTGCTCTGCCTCTCGTCCAAACCCTCCCCTTGTAAGTTTTTGGTTATGCTTCTTTTTGAGTATTCACTTGATTTCTGGCGCCAGCTTCTTTTGATTTTACTGTCTAACCATTTGGGATTCTCTGTAAATGAATTGATGATTTATACACATCTTATGTCTGCTGGGTGAAAAACGACAGAGAAGCTGCTTCGACTGTCTTTTCTTCTTCTTCTTCTTCTTCCTTTTTTTTTTTTTTGAGACGGATCCTTCCTCTGTCGCCAGGCTGGAGTGCGGTGGCACAATCTCGGCTCACTGCAACCTCTGCCTCCTGGTTTCAAGCGATTCTTCCACCTCAGCCTCCCGAGTAGCTGGGACCACAGGCACGCGCCACCACGCCCAGCTAATTGTTGTATTTTTAGTAGAGACGGGGTTTCACCATGTTGGCCAGGATGGTCTCCATCTCTTGACCTCGTGATCCGCCCACCTCGGCCTCCCAAAATGCCGGGATTACAGGCGTGAGCCACCGCCCCTGGCCTCTTCTTTTCTTAATTTGAGACAGGGTCTTGCTGTGCCACCCAGGTTGGAGTGTAGTGGCCCCATCATAACTGCAGCCTCCCAGACTCAAATGATTCTCCTGCCTCAGCCTCCCGAGTAGCTGGGACTGCAGATGGGCACCACCACACCCGGCTAATTTTTGTATTTTTTGTAGAGATAGGGTTTTTCCGTATTGCTCAGGCTGGTCTTGAACTCCTAGGCTCAAGTGATCTGAATGTCACAATCTCCCGAAGTGCTGGGATTACAGGTGTGAGCCACTTCGCCCAGGCTGTTCATCTTTTCTGATTGTCTATTTTGAGCTCAAATCAATTAAGGATTCACACTCTCCTGGAAGAGAATAGCTTGTCAACATGGACTGGTGAATTTGGCTGAAGTTCTGAATTGAAACTATCAGCTTTCTCTCTCTGTCACACTGTTTATACGTTTCTATGTCTGTAATTTAGAAAGATACTTATCACTCATTGTGTTAGTGTGTAATATTTTCCTACCTCAAGATGGCATTAATAACTTAAATTATAAAAATATCTTCAAGGGACACTACTCTGATTGGTTTGGAGGTAAATAAGCACTTTTAGCATTGAATATCTCTAAAAGTCCCAGAAATTAAGGAAATTTAACTTCCACTACTCACAGTGTTCTTAAAAAATGTATTCTTACAATTCAAATAAACACGTTCTCTACCGCAGTCAGCTGAAGACAATCACAAGTTCAACCGCCCAGCCCTGCCGGACTTCGCCTCCGTTCCTTCTTCCTTCTGCCACAGCCTCCGCTGCCCCCCATGCCAATGTGAGTGCTGGAGGAAGGCCCTCAGGACCTTCAGAGGCTTTATCCAAAACACACATTTCCATTCTTCTCTTATTGGACCTCTTTGCTACATTTCACATTAACTTTCTTCCTACTTCAGAGCTTCTGCTTCTCTGAATTCCAGGATACTGTCTTTTTCCCAGGACTTCTGACTTCTTGGGTTTTTTTTGTAGATCTTTCTCACCCACCGTAAACATAACACTCCTCACTGCTCATCTCTTTTGAACACGCTTGTTTTGAGGCCACTGAGAGGACAAAGACTTCCTTTGAGTGAATGACACATAGTGGTCCCCCTTATTTTTGTGGAGACGGGTCTTTCTCTCTTGCCCAGGTTGGACTCCAACTCCTAAGCTACAGGGTTCCTCCTGCCTCAGCCTCCCAAGTAGGGAGTCCCTTTTAAGTAGATGAATTAGCAGAAGGCAGAGCCATTTCCTCTTGTGCCATAGCCTAAAACAGGACAGAAGTTTGGTGGGGACTTGATTTCACCCTCATTCATGTCTTCCAGGTACCATTGCCCCAGTACACAACCTGTGCAGCTGTACATGGATCTCTCTCACTGGGTAGTATTCTTCATGCTCAAGGTATGGTTTGTTTGTTTGTTTTTTGAGTTCTTTTAATCCTTTCTGTTTTCATTGTTTTGAGAAATGCAATTTTAAGAACTGGGGAGGGCCGGGGAGGGGGTAGGTGTAAGAATGTCTAGGTGCAGCAGAACGTTCCTGCTTTAGCACACCACCCCGTCACTGCACTCTGATAAATGAGACTGGTATGTATAATCAAAACCAGATTCACATTCAACTTTCACGTTTTCTGAGCACAGCATGACACACAAAAGCACCTGGTAATATACATGTTTCTGGATAAAATTACAGATTTTTTTTCTTCAGACTAGTTTTTCAAGAAGGTTTTTACTGACCAGGTTTTTCAACTCCTCTGTTCAATGATAAAAATCTTATAAAAATATATAGGTGTTAGGAAAATTCTTCAGGAACTACTGGAGGAAGGCAGGATAAAAAATTTGCTACATAGGGAAATGACTGCTGATAAAGAATGATGAGCATTCCTTTAAATCTGTTTGTAGTTTTTTTGTGTAATTTTTTGTCTATGCTTACTTGCTAATGCACTTGTATGTCAAAGAAAGATTTGCAAGAAAAAATGCAATGAAATAACAATGAAAAACATTATTGTTATTTCCACTAGAAGTCAGACAAAAGAAACATATGAAGGAGAATTTTTTTTTTTTCCTGAATCCTTCATGAAATAAAGTAAAGAAGAGTGGCTTGCAGTATGTATTAAATACAGTCACAGGCTTTGTACTTCTCAGCTTTTCCATTGAGGGAAAAGAGAATGAGTCTATTACTGTAAATGACATTGTTGAAATTGTATCAATTTACTACCCTGACTTTTTAAACAAAATGAATAGTTTATGAACTAGTAACAAAATTGTAGGCTTTTATAATGTTATATTATTTACCCGATTGTTGCTAAAGTGACTCTCGTAAGGACATATGAAATTCCCTATCTTTTATTAAATGCATACAATGTGAATTAGAGAAAAGGAATTCACAATTCTATTATAATTATTAGATGGCCACACACATCTTTGTAGTGAATATATATCATACATTATAATATGTCTCCTTTAAAAGTTACATTAAACATTAAAACTGTAAAATCTGTACATGGTACTGGGAGTTTTAGTTTTCCCTCTTTACATTCACTAATGTAGAAAGATTGACAAGCTGGGCTTGGGGTCAGGGAGAGTCGGTCTGATTCCTGGGCCAGCCTCTTGGTGGCGCTGTGATCTTAGGCTAGCTCATCAGCCTCTCAGGAGGGCATTGCTTGTGCTCATGATGGAAGAAGTCTCATGGAACAAGGCCAGTAGTTGTGATTGCTTTGAGCAGTGACCAGAAATTTTGTGAGGCAGGAATTTAGAGTGAGTGGCAACCAGAAGAACGTACTCTCTCTGAGAACCCTAATAGGTACTGGAGAAGGTGCTGGAATGCTCATAGGATATGCCGTAGAGACTTGAGCTAAATCAGTTTCCTTCAACAGCCAATTGATTTAGAAGCGACAACGTGAGGACGTTCCTACTACTCATAAATAATGCTGCCCAGAGCTACTGTTTTATCCTGTGACAGGCAGTGCACTAAAACAGATTTTACGGGTTACATGTCCATCTTATGAGCTCGTGTACTTCATTCCTGAGTGTCACTGACATGCCATGATTCCTTACTGCAGGCCCCAGGCTTCCTCCTGTCTTTTCTCACCATTCTTTTGTGACACCTTTGTTCTGTTCCTTTTCCTTTATTGCCTTTACTCTAGTCAATTTGTACCACTCAATACTTCCTAAAACCACCATCCTGCATGTTACATCTTTTCTCTTTTCATGCTGTTTCCTTCATTTAGAATGCCCATCTTTTATTCCTTTTTCCAAAATTCTGTTTATTGTTCAGATCCCAGCTCAAATGCTATTGCTTCCATGGGGCTCTCTTTGATCTTATCAGAGATCTTCTTGAGTGTTCTCAGAACGCATTGTTTTGAGGGTATTTTTTCCCTTTATCACAGTGCTTGCTACATTCTACTTGGTGATATAGTGATGAGAAAGAAGGCTTCCTGGTGAATGGAGTGCAGTTGAGGTGCATGAGGTCTGCACACCCAGGTCTCTAACTATCAGGCTGAAGCACTGAGCTTCCAGCTGCAGGGAGTATGGGTGCTTGGCTCCTGGCAGCTGAGTCCCTCTCCAGAACCAAGCCGTCTCGGCTGGGTCGTATCCCCTTTCCTGCGCTGCTAGTCTAAGGATTCCTCTATCTGGGATGGGTGGGTTTATAAAGGGCAAGCCCCCTTGCCTCAAAATGCAACAGCTCTGCCAGGCTGTCTCGGCTCCAGAGCTTCCCTTGGCTCAGCCAAGGTCTTGGTGGTGACTACATCATGGTTCAACTCTTCCTTCTGCCCAATCCTCCTTTATTCTCACTGCCAGGACTTGATCCCAAGGGCATTCTCCATTAAGTTTCCTCCATGCAAATTTCACCACAGCCTCTCTTTCCTGGGATCCCACCTTTACCTCATGGGCAGCACTTGGCATGTGTCCACGGAGGTACTGAGATTGTGTTGATTCAGCAGAAGAGAGGTTCCTGGTCCTACCTTTTAAAGACCAATATAAAAAAGGTATCCAGTCTAGCTCTTGCTCTCATGACATCTCTAAGTTGTTTAAAAGGACTTATATAGGAGACCGGGTCTTTTATTCTTAGGTGAGACTGCAACAAATATTGAATTAAATTAAACCTATGTTTCCTACAATGGGAGAAACAGTTAAAGAAAGGTAAGAATCTCATCCGAGATCACATGTAAGAGAGCTAGGTCTGCAACTTAGTCCTTCCCACAGTAAGGACTACTTCTCATTCATATAGTGCCTGTGACTTACAGGCCCTCGTCATCTTAATTCCAACTGAACTGTTATAGAAACTAAAAAAAGAAAAAAAAGGGTTTAGCTGTACATTGGTCTTCATGTTTCAGGCCAACTTTGTTGCTGGACTGAAATCCAGACATTCCTTGCCTCTCTGAAGCCTGGACTCTTTTCTGGGTGTTCTCCAGCTATACTTGGGAGGGTCAACTTGGACATGGAGTCATGAGTAATTCTGTGTGTGTGTCCACAGTAGCTTTGGATTAAGAGCGCCCAGGTCTCCAGCAGGAATGTGCACCCTCTGCCCTGCTGGGCATCACTGTCTTGGGCACTCCTTGGAGTTTCAGGTCTCTGTGCCCAGCAGTGCAGTGCTGTGGTAAGGAGCAATGAGATGTTGGCAAAAATGGAGAGTAAATTGAATAGGGCTCAGACTTCTGTATCCAGCGTTGTACCCTGTCTCAGTTCACTTGTGTTGCTATAACAGAATTCCTGAGATGGGGATATTCGTAAAGAACAGAAACATATTTTCTCACATTTCTGGAGGATGGAAAGTCCAAGATCAAGGTGCTGACAGGTTCAGTAGTCAGCGACAGCTGCTGCTCTGAGTCCTCACAGAGCAGAAAAGCAGAAAGGGAAGCTAGCCAGCTAATTAAATGCTGTGTGAAGCCATTTTGTAAAAGGACCTCACTCCCGTTAACTAGGTAGGAGGACCCATGGTCTAATCACACCTTAAAGACCTCACATCTTAATACTATCATAGTGGCAACACCTGAATTTTGAGAGGGACACATTCAAACCATAGCCAGCCCCAAATCCGTGGTTCAAATTCCTGATGAATCTGCCAAAACAAGCAGAGTAAATGGCTGCAACACAACCAAAGTGGAGGTTTTGGGCTAAATTGTGTCTCTCCCCATTCATACGTTGGAGCACTAACCCTCAGTATCTCAGAATGTGACTGTGTTTGGAGATAGGGCCTTTAAAGAGGTGATAAAGATAAATTGAGGTAATTAGGGTGGGCCCTATTCCTATAGGACTGGTGTCCTTATAAGAAGAAAAGATTAGGATGTAGACACACAAGAAGGAAGACCACACGAAGACATGGGGAAAAGACAGTCATCCACAAATCTGCAAGCCAAGGAGAGAGATCCAGAGGAAACCCGACCTGTTGACACGTTGATCTCAGATTTTCAGCCTCCAGAATGTGAAAAAAACACATTTCTGTTATTTAAGTCCCATAGCATGTAGTATTTGTTATGACAGCCCCAGCTGTCATACAGTGGATTTGCGTTAGGTGTATGCCAAAGGAGTAGCTTCTTCGAACTCATCATTTCCATCTTCTTCTCTGATAAGACGTGACCACGTGCCCTGAAGGGAGGAAGTTATATCCACTTGACAACTTTGTGGGCCAGTTGTACGAGATGAATTCTCTCTGTGGTTCTAGGTGGGAAATTACCGAGGGAAGATCATCTTTCCTTCTGACTTGGAGGGCTGCCCTTCAAATGACCCCTGAAGGAATTGCACCCACTGCAGTGATGTCTGCTTGGTAATCCTTGGGAGAAACAGGACATGCCACACTGCGGCTGTATGTTATGCTTTTGTTCGACTACATCCTTGGATTTCCCAAAGCTGATAAAAGTAACCTTAGTATGGGAATTTTTAGAAGAAGCCCAAACATTCTGGAGACAATTAAAGGACGTTATTAAGAGCAACCGTTTCCAGTCTACAAAGTAGAAGAATGGATATCAATAGACTATACATCTATTAACCAGGGCTTTTGACAAATTAAATCAGAGATTATGTCAGACTAATTTTCAAATAGAATACTGCCTAGGGTTGACTGAAAGAGACGTGTTAGAGCAAAAGAGATGGAAGAAAAACCACAGTGAGGTGATGAAAGGTGATGAAGCAAGGTCATTGTTGTTACTGTGTATGAAATACATGTAAATCCCACCTTCCCATTTTAATGAATTACAGTCCACACGTCATGTAAAGGAAGCCTTTCACTAAAGAGTAAAAAGTTTATTTAAATGTGACATAAGCTTTCTTGCACTGTATGTCATAACCGTATCAGCTGTTTGAGGAATCACTTACAGAAACAGCCTCAAAATCATGGAAGGACATTTTGAAAAATGATATCCACTATGGTAGGAAATGAGTTTTGAAATTAAGAGCATCGTGGGAAATGTGTATAATTCAGTCATAGGAGCAGGCTAAAAAAGGCTATTGAAAAGTTGATTTACTCATTGTTTGGTGCCAGACCCAAATGTAATTGCAGTGGAGAAATTAGCATTAGATTATTGCATAGCAGTTTTGAAAAACTGTGTCTTGGCCAATTTGTTTTTCTAAATCAATATAACATTAGCTAACACGAGTCAGGCTGTAATATTTTTCAGGCTCTGCCTACTTAGTGCCAAAAACCTTTAGATGAGAAGTGAAAACTGTATTCACATAGATGCAGATGTTTTTGGCTCTAAGGCACAACCATTTCACCGACGTATCTTTCGGTTTTTGCTAACATGAATTATAGTTTTTCAGAAGTTTTCAGTGGGAAAAACAACAGCAACAACAACGACTCCCTTGCGCAGTAGGATTTTCTGAGGTTGCCGGTTGGCTCCTGACCCTTCTGAAACCCCCAAACTGAGACCTCGGACTCACGTGGTTACCGGGAGGCGGAGGCTCCCAGTGTTTGGCCACGTCCCCCCCCCCCCCCCGCCGCCCCGGGGCTGCTCCCCTGTCTCAGCCCTGAGCCCCCGGAAGTTTCTGAGACCAAGATTCTTGCCAATGTGAGATTAGGAGGTGCTCCTGGGGAAAACTGGTGTGGGAAGAGTGGTGAAGGAATGGGGATGCGGACGGGCAGAAGGCCATGCTAAGGACTCAGTCCCACAGGGGAGCTCTGGGAACCCTGCAGGTCCGGCTTCCACGCCTTGTGGGTCAGGGAGGGGGAGCTGGGGTAGGTCTGCGGGGAGCGGGTGCAAACCCCCGGGCCTGCCACCCTGGCGACACCACGCAGCCTGACCGGGGCGCGCATCATTGGGTGCATCAGTGGTGCGCACCCCAGGCAGGGGGCGCAAATACCACTGTTAGAGGAATCCAGGGCGCCGAGACCCCAGACCCCCAGGCAGGGCTGAGCGGACCCTCCCGCCGCTTCCTGGAGCCGCCTCCGCTGGGGACAGCAGCTTCTTGCTCGGATTTCAGGACCGGCCCAGACCTCAGGGCCTCCTCTCCGCTTCGCTCCATTCATCCCTGATGATGTGCTTGAGCTCCCAGGTCTCCGTCCTCCCGACGTCCTTTCCTGTCCACACGTGTAGATTTTCACAGGATCGAGGGGAAGACGTTTAGCGGTGATTACCGCAAATAGGTTGGAGGGCGACGGGCACGCGCCCCTCAATGTGCCAGGCAAGCACGTGTCACATTTCAAGCCTGAACTCATCTCCTGTTTGAGCACAGACTTCAGTCTGGGCCGAGTCTGACTCAGACCAAGGGGCGGGTGGAAGAGGCTGGGGCTGAGTGCGGTTCCAGGAGGTTCCTGCGCCGTGGGAGGCTGCCGCGGGTCTCGGTGGGGAGGGCGCTGCTGGTCGGGCGGCGGCGGGGCGGCCCTGGCGCGTGGCCCCTGCGCTGTGCGCGCCAGGGAGACTTGAGGCTGGGGACGCGGCGGGCGGGGGCTCTCCGGGCCCCACCCAGCGAGAGGTTAAATAACTTTCTGCAGGCACGTTTGGCCAGTGGAGGGCTGGGGCTCAAACCCTATCCTTTTCACCATACCCTGCCTTATAATTGAGTTCTCCGCATTTTCTAGAACTTTATGTATTTCTGCATTTTATAAGGGAAGGAATTGGGGTCTAGAAAAATTCAGGGTTTTTTTTTTTTTTTTTTTTTTTTTTCCTGAAAGATCATATGGTATTAAGAATGCTGGCAATGGAAAGAAAATACAAAACTCGTGATTACATCACATGAGTTATTGGTTAATTTTTCAGGACACCTCAAGCATTTCTAAAACGGAAAAGCAGTGTGCACTGAAGATTAATAGTGATCGCAGTTGACACAGCATGAGATAAATACTACACACCTCTACTTTTAAAAAGTTAACCCCGTGTTCTCATATCCGTTACCATCCAACAGCCTTGAGCAGAGCTGGGTCATATATTGTTTTACATTTGTGAAAACAGGATAGGGAGTATCTGGTGGCATTTTTTACGTCACTCGCCAAGTCCTTTCTTCACTGACTCCTTCATTCAGTTATTCCAACTCTGTGCTGGTGCCTTTCCGCAGTCCTGAGGAACCGTGAGAGGCCCGGGGGTGTAGATCTGGGCCTCCTTTAGCTCGTGTTTCAGCTCCGCAGTCACAAGCAAGTTGTGAAGTGTTTGGTGTATCTGAAATCCCAAAACGCACGCCCATCCTGCCGGTGGGAATGTTTGGCTTGGTGGGAGTGGAACCCAGTAGGATGGATGTGCAGGAAAACTGAGCCTTTTAGCTCCTTCTGGTTGAATCATATGGATAAGTACCTATCAAATTTTGATCATATTTAATCCATTTAATGTGTGTCCAACAATGGCAAATGTCCATTTTTAGGAAGAAAAAAGACTGGTTACAATTTTTAAAATAATAGAACAAAAGCAATACCTCTGAAAATAATGAAGTTTAAAATTGCAGTGAAAGAGATACCATGATTTGAAGAACTTTGGTCCAATTCTGCCCAGGATACATAAGCCACGGGTTCACGCTCCACATACACTCGGCTCACCTCTTCTGGTAGAGAAAGTGAGAGGCCCACCTCCACACTCATTATCTCCTCCTGCTGAGGAATGGAACTCCCAACACCAATTCTTAGCTATGCACATTATTACCCAGTAGAAAAGACTTCCCTCGAGTTAGGTAAGGCCACGTGACTAATTCCAGCCAATGAAACATAAATACAAGTGTAATAGGTGGTGTCTGGGGTGGCTGATTAAAGGGATCTGGCTGAGTTCTGGGGGTTCCATTTTCTCTCTTTGGTCTTTCTTCCTTCTCATAGTGTAGGATGCAAGTGAAATGGCTGGAGCTCTAGCAGCCATCTTAGATGATGTGATAACTTTGAGGATGACAGGTTGATTGATTAGAAAGGTAGATGAAATTAAAGCCTCGTTGGATTTCTTACCAGCCTACTTCTTGTTGGAGAGAGAGAAAAAGAGAGAATTTTTTAATGTTTTTAAAGCTACTCTTGCTGGGGCTTTAATATTGTCTGGATAAAGCAAATCTAATACAATTCAGTGTATTACTCTTTATTCATATTAAATTGGGTAGTCCTAACATAATTATAAGTCATTAAGATGATAGCAATTGTTCAGTGACTTTGGTAGAAAGTTATGGATATTTGAATTGAAACTGAACCCAGAAATAATTCTGTAATTTCTCACTCCTTACTAATTTTAATTCTTCAAAGGTATTAAGGTTGTAATAACCTAACCTGGATTAGCCTAACTGACTCCATCTTAGCTGCAAACCTGACACACTGTCTATAGCCTCTCCCTCCCTGCCACGGCCCCTCAGGTGCATTACTGGGTCACGCTGCACTCAAAGCTTTGAACCATTAAGAGTGATTCACACTGTTCCCAGTACCTGTGACCACTGTAACCGCATCCTGCTTGGCAAGTCTACCTGCTGTGGTGAATACCTTCCTTGGCGATTGATGGTATGGAAAGTTCCCCCTGCTACCCTCCTTGATGACTGTATGGAAATACCCTTAGCAACCAACAATCCTGGGAACCTTCTGTCCCCTGGTTACCAGCCTCCTCCTACTAACTTGCTTGTTCTGCTTCTGGAAAATTCCACTTCAGCTAGGCTGCCCCCTCCCCTACATATCAAGGTATAAAGGGAAATCAAGCCCCTTCCTTGGGGCCGAGAGATTTTGAGCGTTAGCTGACTTTCAGTCACCGGCTAAATAAAGGACTCATAGTTTGAACTCAGAGTGTGGCGTTTTCTTCTAACTCATTTGGTTATTACAAGGTGACACATACCTCATACTCAAAATCTAGGAGATTAAGCGTGAACTTGAACAACAGCTCTAAGTGGAGTCCTAATTCGTTCCTTGGTTATATCTGTCTCTGGAAATATTTTAGAAACTATTTGGTCTTAGTGTTAATTATAAATCAATAATCTAATAATGAACCATGGATTTCTTTCTTTAGTGAGTGAAGAAATAGTTGAGTAATCAAGTACTGTAAAACACTGAATTTCAAGTGAATGGACTGGTTGATTCATAGTTTGCTTTACTCAAGAGACCCTTCCATCTTGCTCTCAACATTAAAATCTGACATTTTCGCTTTCAAGTTCAGGTTCAGTGTAGGTAAGACGCTGAATATTTTTGAGACCCAGAACTGACAAAGTTCAATGCAATCTTAGCAATGGTTTTAAGTAGCGTTATCAGGGTAATGAGAAAATATTTTTATCTCATTCTTTATTCAAAAAAATATTGGGGCCAGGCACGGCACCTCACGCCTGTTATTCCAGCAATTTGGGAGGCCAGGAAGGAAAGATCTCTTGAGGTCAGGAGTATGAGACCCACCTGGTCAACAAAGTGAGACCCTGTCTCTTCAGGTAAATAATAAAAAATCTTACACCTACACCTTTTCCTTTACTAGAGAGCATACTTCAAGGTAAAAAAGTAAACTCACTTTCTAATTCTTCACCAAGCATGCGCTCCCTCTCTTGATATATATATATATACATATTTTCAATGTCCAAAGATAAATTTTCAACGTCCCCTATTTTCTCCAACACAGCATTAAGATCAAGAGACATATTGCAATGCCAGCTGCTGTCTGTGAACGAAGTAGTTTCTGGATGGGCATTAAAGTTTAACCAGTTTTATTCCAATATTAAGGGCCTTCGTTTTTTCACACTTAGCAGGTGCTCCAAATTGGTGCTAATATTAGGTGTAAATAATGGATCAAAAATAATCATTAGTTTAGCAAGAAATCTCACAGGCTTTGCGTAATAACAGCACAGGTCTCCCTCATTCACTTTGTGGTAGAATTTTATAATGTGTGAAAAATGTGGGCTCCAGACCCACTATGTAGAGTTCAAATCCAAGCTCTGCCACTTAGGAGCTTTGTAATCCTAGCTTCAGAAATCTCTGTGTGTCACTAAAATGTATATGTTGAAAACCTAAGCCCCAAGGTGATGATATTAGGAGGTGGGCTTGTGGGAGGTGATTAGGTCATGAGAGTTGAGCCCGCATGAATATGATTAGTGCCCTTATAAAAGACACCCCTGAGAGTTACCTTGATTCCTTCTGCATTTTGAGGATGGAGCAAAAAAACAGCCATCTATGAACCAGGAAGCAGGCCCTCGCCTCACCTTGATCTTGGTCTTTCCAGACTCAGAACTGTGGGAAGAAAATTTCTGTCATTTACAAGCTACCCAGTCTATGGTAGTTTGTTATAGCAGCTGAAATGGACTAAGACTTTGCCTCAGTTTCCCTGTCTATCATTGGTGAGAATGTTGGTATCTGCCTCATGGGAATATAATTCTTTTTTTTTTGATTTATTTACTTTAGGTGCATACTATATCTGGCATTTCTCCCCATGTTATCCTTCTCCACCCTCCCCTCCCTCCCCACCCCGCACTATCTCTCCCCTACCCCCCACAACTGCTCTCAATGTGTGATACTCCTCTCCCTGAGTCCACATGTTCTCATTGTTCAACACCCACCTATGAGTGAGAACACACAGTGTTTGGCTTTCTGTTCTTGAGTCAGTTTGCTGAGAATTATGGTTTCCAGATTCATCCAAGTCCCTACAAAGGACACAGACTCATCGTTTTTTATGGGTGCGTAGTATCCCATGGTGTATATGTACCACATTTTCTTTGTCCAGTCTATCATTGATGGGCATTTGGGTTGGTTCTAGGTCTTTGCTACTGTATGCAGGGCTGCAATGAACATAAGTGTGCATGTGCCTTTATAGTAGAAAGGGAATGTAATTCTTTAAGTTCAAATGTTTATGCTGGAATTGCCACCTCTCCATTTCACTTCAGTAAATCAGTTTTGTGTGCCTGATATTTCTGTGGCATCAGAAATATAATACAACAAAAGAAGACAATGAAAACATGATCAACTTAAACAATACAGCACAAAGAATATGAAAATACACTTGCTGAGATGAACTGCACCCCATTCACTGAATGGTAGACTGCATAAGCCAACCCAAGGCATCCTAGAGCTCATCTGTAATTCTAAAGAACCTGATGATAAATGAGATTTCTGTGAAAACAATAATTAAATTCTCCTGAGTAGCTGAGACCCCAGGCACCTGCCACCACATCTGGCTAATGTTTGCCTTTTTAGTAGAGATGGAGTTTCACCACGTTGCCCAGGCTGGTCTCAAATTCCTGGGCTCAAGTGATTCCCCTGCCTCAGCCTCCCAAAGTGTCATCATCACAGGCGAGAGCCACCATGACCATCCTATTCCAACTATTACGGTGACCTTGTGAGCCAGATTTGGTTATATAGATGGGTAATTGTGAGAAAAAAAACCCCAAAAGCTAAAATAAGTAGGTTTTCAGGTTGAATCAAATCAGGCACATCTGATACACTTGTGGATTTTAGAATATGATTTAACTTTCTTTGTCTGACCATGTAAAAATTGTCACCCTTTTTAGATATTTTCTGTTTTGGGGTGTTTCTCCCTTACAAAAAGAGAAAAAAAGCATTGTGATTTCTGAGTTGTAGAAAAGATGAAAACTAGGTTATTTCCTTGGCTTTTCTTTATAAACACCTTTTTGATTTCTTGCAGAAAAAAATGGTAAAACAGCACTGTTAAATCGAAATTTGGTAAGAGCCACATGTGTAATTTTACATTTCCTAGCATTCCTTAGCATTCACACTGAAAATGAATAAAAAAGAAAAGGGGAAGTTCATTTTAAAACTAGACTCTATTTAAATCAATATATTCCATACGCTTTTATATCAACTTGTGGTCGTGAGCCATAATTCAGTGCTCCACAGCTACTGTGGGTTTTTTGTTTGTTTGTTTGTTTTGTTTTTTTGGGACAGAGCCTGGCTGTCACCCAGGCTGGAGTGCAGTGGCACAGTCTTAGTTCACTGCACTGTCTGCCTCCCAGGTTCAAGCCATTCTCCTGACTCAGCCTCCTGAGTAACTGGGACTATAGGCACGTGCCACCATGCCCAACTAATTTTTGTATTTTTAGTAGAGATGAGGTTTCACCAGATCAGGCTGGTCTCAAACTTTCGACCTCAAGTTGTCTGCCCACCTCCACCTCCCACAGTGCTGGGATTACAGTCATGAGCCACCATGCCCGGCCCACAGCTACTGTTTTAAGAAGTGCAGTCAGGCTGCAATGGAAGAGAAGCAGTGAGGCAAGTGGCTGACAGGAGAGATTGGGGGAACGGAGGGCAGAATTCCTTCCGTATGTTGGGAAGGAGGCTCCACTCAGTGCTGAGAAGAGGATGATACAGCTGTGCACATGTGACTGAGCCACTTTATGAATCCTTTAAAAGACATCTCCTGAACCTAGAAATAGAAATTCCATTTGACCCTGCAATTCCATTACTGGGTATATATCCAAAGAATTATAAATCGTTCTATTATAAGGACATATACACACGAGTGTTCACTGTGGCAGTGTTTACAATAGCAAAGGCCTGGAACCAACCCAAATGCATACCAATGATAGACTGGACAGGGAAAATGTGGCACATATACACCGTGGAATACTATGCAGCCATAAAAAATGATGAGTTTGTGTCCTTTGTAGGGACATGGATGAATCTGGAAACCATCATTCTCAGCAAACTGACACAAGGACAGAAAATCAAACACCGCATGTTCTCACTCATAGGCGGATGTTGAACAATGAGAACACATGGACACAGGGAGGGTAGCATCACACACTGAGGTCTGTTGGGGGGAAATAGGGGAGGGACAGTGGGGGGTGGGGAGTTGGGGAGGGATAACATGGGGAGAAATGCCAGATATAGGTGATGGGGAGGAAGGCAGCAAACCACATTGCCATGTATGTACCTATGCAACAATCTTGCATGTTCTTCATGTGT
>CAUYQU010071397.1:0-56759 GCA_963574635.1 Cheracebus regulus | reverse complement strand
CTGTGAAATGCTATGCAATTGCTGGGGAGTGATTTACTTCCAGTTATGCGGTCACTTTTAAAATAGGTATAATGTGATACTGAGAAAAATGTATGTTTTGTGGATTTGTGGGAGGAGAGTTCTGTAAATATTTGTTAAGTCTAGTTGTTCCAGGTCTGAGTTCAATTGGTTTGAAGTTTGTTTTGTCAGAGGCTAGGATCACAACCCCTGCTTTTTTTTGCTCTCCATCTGCTTGGTAAATCTTCTTCCATCCCTTTATTTTGAGTCTATGTGTGTCTTTGCTCGTGAGATGGGTCTCCTAAATACAGCACACCAATGGGTCTTGACTTTTTAGTCAAGTGTGCTAGTCTGTGTCTTTTGATTGAGACATTTAGGCCGTTTACATTTAATGTTAACATTGTTATGTATGAATTTGATCCTGCGATTTTTGTTATTGGCTGTTTTTTTTTTGCCCATTAGTTGATGTGATTTTTTTCATTGCATCATTGGTCTTTACCATTTGGTACATTTTTGTAGTGGGTGGTACTGGTTTTTCCTTTTCATGTTTAGTGTTCCCTTTAGAAGCTCTTGTAAGCCAGATCTGGTGGTGACAAAGTCTCTCAGTAGTTGCTTGTCCATAAAGGATTTTATTTCTCCTTCACTTATGAAGCTTAGTTTGGCTGCATATGAGATTCTGAGTTGAAAGTTCTTTTCTTTAAAGATGTTGAATATTGGCCCCCACTCTCTTCTGGCTTGTAGGGTTTCTGCAGAGAGATCCACTGTGAGTCTGTTGGGCTTCCTTTGTGGGGGACCCGGCCTTTCTGGCTGCCCTTAGCATTTTTTCCTTCACTTCAACCCTGGTGAATCTGACAATTATGTGCCTTGGGGTTGCTTTTCTTGAGGGATGTCTCTGTGGCATTCTCTGTATTTCCTGGATTTGAATGTTGGCCTGCTTTGCTAGGTTGGGGAAGTTCTACTGGATAATATCCTGGAGAGTGTTTTCCAGCTTGGATTCATTCTCTCCATCACATTCAGGTACACCAATCAAGCACAGATTAGGTCTTTTCACATACTCTCATATTTCTTGGAAGCTTTGTTCATTTCTTTTTACTCTTTTTTCTCTAGTCTTGCCTTCTCATTTTATTTCATTGAGTTGAGCTTCAATCTCTGATATCCTTTCTTCTGCTTGATCAATTTGGCTATTAAAGCTTGTGTACGCTTCACAAAGTTCTTGTGCTGCATTTTTCAGCTCCATCAGGTTGCCTATGTTCTTCTCTAGTGTGGTTATTCTAGTTAGCATTTCATCTAACTTTTTTTTCACGGTTTTTGGTTTCTTTGCATTGGGTTAGAACATGTTCCTTTAGCTCAGGGAAGTTTGTTATTATCCACCTTCTGAAGCCTGCTTCTATCGTTTTGTCAAACTCATTCTCCATCTTGTTTTGTTCCCTTGCTGGTGAGGAGTTGTGATCCCTTGGAGGAGGAGAGACATTCTGGTCTTTGATAGTTTCATCCTTTTTGTGCTAGTTTCTTCCCATCTTTGTGGATTTATCTAGCTTTGATCTCAGGGAGCTGCATGATGATGTAGTCTATCCCTTGTCTGCCTGTAGAGGTGCTGCTGGGCTGTCACAGATGCAGTCCTGCTGCTGTTTAGGCTTCCTGTGTCTTTTGTTTACACTGGGATATTAGGCCTGCCTCTGTAATGGTGGATGCCCTTACCCCCGCTCAGCTTGATCCTTCCAACCAGCCAATGCATTCACCTAGATCTGTGAATCCTTCCAACCAGCCAGTGCATTCACCTAGATCTGTTCCGACAATCCGAGGCACCAACCAGGGCTGCTATGCAGCTCTAGGCAGGTAACTTGGGCGCTTTTCAGCCCTGTGAAGATATCCTGGTCTGTGGGTTGCAGAGGCTTTGGGAGAAGCTCAGTATCTGTACTGGTGTGCCGGGGGAGGGGGAAGCCCCTGATCCTCCAATCAGATGCCTTTCCCAGGTGGAGAAGCACTCTGCCCCACCTTGGTTTGCCCTCTTTGGGCTATGCCAACTGTCCAACCAGTCTGATTGAAATGAGTCTGGTACCTCGTTTGGAGATGTGGAGATCACTTGCTTTCTGCATCTCTCACTGGGAACTGTGCACCGGAGATGTTACAATTCGACCATCTTGATGGAAGTCCTCTGTGAATTGTCTTTTTGTCTCTTCATGATGACTTTTGATAAACAGAATTTCTTGATTTTAATATGGTACAATTTATCAATTTTCCCTTTAAGTTTAGGTTTGTGGGTGTTTCCTGTTTAAGAAATCTCTGCCTACTTCAAAGTCATAAGGATATCATTATGTGACTATATATGTAAAACTCTTTGTGGGTCTTCTATTCCACTGGTCATTTTGGTTATTCTTGTGTCTATTCTATTCTTGCCTTATATTAGTAATATATAGTATATTAATACCATAGCTTTAAAATAGGACTTACAAAGTTTGAAAGTTCCCTAGTTTGGTTCATCTTGCTCACGATGGCCTTTGCTCTTCTTGGCCTTCTTGGCCTCTAAACTTCCATGAAAATTTTAGAATCTGTCCATTTAAAAAAAAAAACCAGCTTCTGATATTTTGACTGGGATTACATTAAATCTACAGATTCATTAGGGGAAAAGTTGATATGTTTATAACATCATGTCCTATAGTTCATGAACAGGGTATAGACCTTGATCATTTTAGGTTTTTCTCATTTTCTCTAAATAATATATGTTTTATTTTCAACTTAGAGTTTTTGCATACTATGGGGCTATTGAAAGCTCTGAGTTATTTCAAAGAGAACAAAAAGATTAGTTGAGAAGCTGGACACATTCTATTGAGTGACAGTTAAACTATTTTCGATTAATTCAGCAGCCACCAAACTACACAGCTATAACCATGGTAAGACTCTGGAGCAAACTTCCATTTTTTTTTTCATGAAGGAAAAAGGACTGCTGTGGGTTGAACTGTATCCTCCAGAAACATATCTTGAAGTTCAAATTCTGCTTACCTACGACTGTTACCTTTGTAGATGTAATCAAGATGAAGTCATACTAGAGTAGGGAGGGCCATAATCCAGTATGACTGGTATCCTCATAAGAAGAGGAGAAGAGGTACAGACACACACACACAGAGAAAATGCCATGTGACAATGGCAGCAGAGATGAAAGTTAAATTGCCAGAGGCCAAGGAGCACCAAGGCTTGCCAGCAACCATCAGAAGCTAGGAGACAGGCACAAGCTGGTTTATTCTCCAGAGCCTCCAGGAGGAGCCAACCCTGCTAATCCCTCAGTTTCAGACTTCCAGCCTCCTGAACTGTGAGGTAATAAATTTCTGTTTTCTTAAACTGCTCAGTCTGTAGTACTTCATTACAGCAACCATGAGAAACCAGTACCAGGACTGCATGATGTGGAGCTCTTGGGTCTTTTCTTGCCTCTTATTTCTCTTTAGGTCCTGTGCTATAATTCCTATGTCATTAATCACGATGTGTGGTTTCATGACTCTGGGAAATGTCCTGAGAACTTGGCCTGGGATTTGTTCCTCTACTCCTCCCAAATATGTAAGCCACATAAAATCTGATGTCAAATTTCTTTCTGCTTAAACTAGTTAGAAAAGTTTGCTTTCTGCAACTGAGCCTGATACCCTATTCACCATGCCCCATCCTTACACATCTATGTAAATCCTGGGAGACTGGAGACATTACTGCTTCTGCCATAGGATAAACACAACCCAGGAAACTCCTGACTCCAGAGCCATCCTTCCTCTGTCATGATCTGAGCCAGCACCATCAATGCTCCCCACCTCCCATCTCTCCTTGTAACTAGCACTGCATTTATGTCTGTCATGGATGCACTGAATTAATTGAACCCAAGTCATATGCAGAGCTCTAGATGCAGGACAGTCTGAGGAATTATCTCATTTTTGACATTCAAGTATCTATAATAGAGCAAGGGACACAAAGAAGCTTGATAAGTTGGATTGGTGTCAAGTCAGCCAGCCTTAGCATCTGCCAGAGGTGGGACGACATTTCTCTTCTGCCTTGGCCTTTGTCTAGAGGAGAAAACCCTCCAAGTGAATTTAGACATCCTCATTTCTTTAGACTTCTCCATAGTTTCTACTTTTGGCATACCCTTAAGTTCTGCCTCCCTCCCCCTTTTTGTCATCTAGCAGTTTTGAGGTATGAGATTTAACTCTTTCATGCTCTTTTCTTTGTGAAGGCTGTGAAGGTTACGTTAGAAGGCTCTGACAATTTATAGCAGCTATTTTCCAACCTGTAGAAGAAACTGTCAGACAGTTGTTGCATCTGTCTTCCCATCATATTACAAGCAAAAGGTGATTCTTTAAACCTCTAAGCACCACATCCCTCTGCTATGGCTTTCGTTCTCACAGTTCTATTCCTGGGACAGGCTGCAGCTCTGTCTAACAGTAACACTGCATGGTATTCTGCCTCCGAATCTACCTCTGATTGGCTCCACCTTCTCCTCTCTCCCGATGCCACTGACTGACACGTATTTTAAAAGAGGATCAACAACATATGCTACTAATTGGCACTAGCACTCACTCTCACATATGTAATGTGTGTGGCCTAGCCACCCACTTCCACTATTTCAACTGGGCACAAACCTTCTAAGATGGCCCTGACACAGCCCTTGACAGCCAGTGGGGTGAGAATGGGCTCTGGCAATGGCCCCATGTGATGTGATAAGGAAGGGCATGAAGGTACAGTGGTGTCCAAACCCAGCTGCCATCTTGCCCTTTTATGGGTGTCAGGTGAGCTGAGCTAACCCTGCACTTTCATTTCTTTGATCTAAGGAGCTGGGGAGTTTGATGGACTCCTGTGACTTTTGGCTCCAGGCTCTCCTGAGAGCAAGCTGCACTAAAAGCTGCTCCCTGGCCTTCCTGAGTTCTTTGCTAAACACAGATTCACAGCTGCTCAGATCATATTTAATCTTGGGAGAAGGAGGGACGAGCACATGCTTGGACAACAGGGTGTGATCAATCGAGTCATACTAGTTATTGGTTTTCTGATTATTCAACCTGAAATTGCTTTTTAATGTATCAATCAGGGTCCTGGCAAGAAACAGATGGAATACTCCAATGGAGTAATTACAGAGTGTTCATCAAACAGCCTTTATTTTTAAGATGACAAGGAAGCTTTTATTCAAGTCAAGAGGGTGTGCTACAATGTAGTTTTATAGTAAGTAGAAAATCAAACTCAACTCCAGACACAATAAGAACAAATGGAGATTTACAGCCGAGGAGCAGGATGGGGTCAATGGATGGAAAATTACTAAGAGAAAAGATCGAGAATAGGGAATTCTTGCTTAATCCACTCAACAGGATTCTTGCTGAAGATGGGCCAGTGTGATCCAGTATTGAGGGCAGGTGATGAGCAATTGATCAGATATCAACCATGGAGATTTTTGCTAAACAAATGGAGCAGGATTCTTGCTAAACCTGGACAAAACAGGCCAAGGACAGAGCCCCAGTTCAGGGTCCCTGAGGACTTAGAGGAGCCTGACTAGAGTTAGGTCAAAAAGATAGTCTTTTTCAGTCCCCAGTCCCCCTTCTCATTCAAGAAGAGACAGGCTTCTTTCCTTCGAACAATGTAAGTCTATCTTCTCCTTCAACTGCCGTTCGTTCATTAAGGATCAGACAGCCCATCTGTTGGAACTTGGTGGTAGAGGATATTTGGTGAATAGTGTGAGCCGTTAGGCATTTTATGGGGGGAATCTTGTACTTCAGTGGTCTGCCATTGAGATTACTGGCTCAGGATTCGGACTTGCAAATGATTTCCAATCAGTTGGCCAGGAGTGAACACAAAGGCTTCAAAGGTACATATTTGGGGTTCTGAGAGAGGTCTGGGGATCCGGTGATGAATCTGATTCTGTCCAAATTACAGGAGCTATAACTATTAAATAAAAACTCTTCATGACACCTGTTCAGTATGGAAAGGAAGACTGTTCAAGGGAGGCTACTGCACTGGGGTTTTGTAGTAAGGGAGCACAATGAAGTTAAACTCCGAGAGGGACTCCTGGCCCGTATGCACCTCACATAGGTCAGCCTTTGGGGGTATCAGTGAAGTAGAAAGTGGATGTGAAGAAACAAACAGAAGATCACCAGCAGCTAGAGTAGGAATGAATTTTCCCCACTATGTCAAGCATAAGAAATGTCTCACTGTTTTATGAAATCAGGATGAAACTGGCTCAAGGTGCCATTATTATCATAGATCACAAATAGCTGTCCTCAGGAGACTCCACTATTTGACAATGGGTTATATAAAAATCCTGGATCTTGTGTGAGTATGGGAAAAATTGGAAGAGGCTGTTCCTTTAGCTCACAGTGGTCACCATCTGTAGTGGACACCTGCATTTTTGCCAGTATGCTCCCTTCTTTTAGCCACCAGCTCCTTGTGTTCATTTGGCAAATGATTCCTCCCCAGTTATACATAGCTTAATGGGACTGTCAATCAAGTGACCTGCCCCTCCTGGGCCAATAGGTGGGTGACTAATCTGGCCAAGCCAATCACACTCAGTTTTCTGGGAGTTTGAACTGGAGCTGTGTTCTTGACGTCTGGACAGAAAACCAGTGGAAACTGATGCTTTGTCATAGTGGAGTCCCCAGGAGAGTGGACATGTCTGGTTATCTAGATCTCCTGAACTGCTTTTCTTTCTTTCTTTTCTGAGGCCTGATTTCCAGCTTTCTCATTGATTCTGTGAAATACTCCTTATTTATCCTCTTTTGGTGGCCAGCATTATTTGCTTACAATGAAAACACCCTGACAGGTACACCAGTGTTGCCAAGGCTGTATCTGCCACATGAAACCCTTGCTGTTCTGATCTCCAGACAGCTGCACTGGTTGTGGGGAGCTCCTCACTGAGATCTGAGGGGACCCTTGCTTAGCTCATAATGCTGTGGGCTTAGTGTCCAGCCTTCCTGCCAACCCATCTCCAGCCAGCCTCATGGAGACAGAAGGCAAGCCCCTACCACTTGTGGACTACACTATCCCTTTCCCTCCTCCTTGTCTTGAGGAATTCCTACCATCTCCTTGGCTGGACCAGTTCCCTGTCTTCCAATTCTCAGAGCACTCCTCTTTTTCAGTACGTCTCTTCTCTCCTCTTGATAGCCTACACTTTTGAAAACAGAATCTGTTTTATTCCTTTCAGACAAGGTAAGTCCTGATTTCTAAGGCTCAAAGGCTTTGGACTGTCTTCTTAAATGGTGAGTGTTGAGAAAATACATCATTCTGTTGTGAGGAAACTTCAGTACAAGAATCAAACCAAACAAAACCAAAACATAGTTAATTTCTTACAAATTACCTGTACCATGGCTTTCTATATCTCTTAGCAGAAGGGATCTCAGCCAACCCGTATGAGTATCTGTGGGATCTCCCCGCAGCCCTCTTTTCTCTCTCTCTCTCTCTCTCTCTCTCTCTCTCTGTGTATGTGTGTGTGTGTGTATGTGTACAGTTACATTCATGATTATGATAGCTAAATCATGAATATAATTTACTGCTAAGCTATAAGGATTTTTTATGTGAATAACTTATAGTTGTCCATAATTGTACATATGTCATTATATATAAACATTATTTCTACTGGAAGTGCCAGCAAAATGAATGACATAATGTCTATAGTACATGAATCCTTACTGCATGAATCTTTAATGATCTTAATAAACATAATTGAGTTAAAATGATTAAGGCTAGAACTGTTTGGCTCTGCTTTCCCTCATGCTACCCATCTGTCACCACTCACTCACCTGGCTTCAGAGCTCATCACTCTTCCTCCTTGACCCTTTAAGAAAGCTTCTCTTTTTGCCTGGATAATGTCCATCTGGTCAGCCTTTTGCCTTCAATTTTTTTCATGCCTAAGTTATATCTCGCCACTTGTATGGCATTTTCCTAGATTGATTGGAATTTTGCCTTGATACAATGTGAATATACACTGAATCAAAAGTCATGTTACTCCTCTCTTCCACATATGTGTGTTTATGTTTCTCTACCTGTCTGATCTATCATGTATTAACTTTGTTTACATAAGGAGAAAATTTGTTCATGTGCTAAAACCTAATTAACAGTAAGATCCCATGTGTATATAAAGCAGAAGGAGCTTTCTCAAGAAAAGAAAAAAAATCTCTGCACTTCTTCTGCCAATTTGCATGTATAAAGTTTGGACAAACAGAAATAATTTTCTCTAATTTGTTGTTTTTTTTTTGAGCATAAAGATTTGAAGCCATCTGTAATAATGTAATGGTAACTGATTAGGACTATATATTGACACCACAATCATGAAGGGACAACTATTAATCTAGAAAGAGTTTTTTGATTCTGGTAGGCCGGATGATTGGGAAATCTCTTGCATTGCTGGCAAATCAAGCTAGTAGTAGAAGAAGACTAATTATGCTGTGCTGTGATTTGTGACTATGGATCATAAAATGTCAAATTTCAATGTAAAAGAAGAACAGAGAAAATCAGTTATGTTTATGTTTTATATCCCAGGAAGCAAAGAGTGATTTCAGTATTTTTGTTGTTTATGTCCCTCAAAGTCTCTTTCAAAAAATGCTTAAAAATTTATGCATGTCTGCAGAAACTGATGAGACCCATAAGAAAATGCTTCTAGGTACAAGCAAATAAAAAGTCCTTCTTTATAGCACTCAGGTGTAATGGAGAATGAAATTCCATTAGAGATCATTCTTTTCATTCTTTTGGGTTATACATTGTCTGTCCTTTTGTTTTTTAAGAGACAGTTTCTCACTCTGTCACCCAGGCTGGAGTGCAGGGGTAGGATCATAGCTTACTGCATCCTTGAACTCCTGGAGTCCAGTGGTCTGCGCACCTCAGTCTCCGAAGTAGTATCTGTCCATTTTATGCATGTGTTTGTTGACTCAGCAAATCTTTATTGAGATCAACATTATTAGGGCACTGCAGGAGAACACAAAGATACAGAGAAGCTTGATTCTGTTGAAGCACATGTAAGTTGGTAGGCTGCACATGCAGGTTAACAAGTAACTATGCACAGCAACATAGGCTATGTGTTAGAAGTGGTGAAGGAGTGGGCTTTGGGAAGAGTAAATTATTCCCACAAAAAGAGCATCTGCAGAGGCCTGGGCACTGCTTGCCTGCATAGGGACCTGAGGGCACGGGGGTCCAGTGGCATGAGGGTCACTGGAGCACTTGATACACCTTGCACTTTACTTAGGATTGGCCCTATGTATCAGTGGGGTTCTCCGGTGAAATAGAACCAGAAGGATAGATAGATATACTCGGCCCTTTGTCACTGGGGATTCTACATCCACGAATCAACCAATGTTGAATCAAAAATGTTGAGGAAAAACGGCAATAAAAATAATGATACAATAATAAAATATTACAAATTAAAAACAGTAGAAATACTATTTACATGGCATTTACATTGTATTAGGTATTATAAGTAATCTAGAGGTGATTTAAAGTACATGGGAGAATGTGTATAGGTTATATGCAAAGACTACACCATTCTAAATAAGGACTTGATTATCTCTGGATTTTGGTATCTGTGGAGTCTCCTGGAATCAATTCCCCATAGATACTGAGGGATGAGTATAGATGATTAGATAGATAGAGAGAGAGAGACAGACAATACATAATGCATACACACAGAGTATGTGTTTTATTATGGGAACTGGCTCACATGATTATGGAGGTCAAAAATTCCCACCACCTAGCACCTAAAAGCTGGAGAATCAAGAAAGTCAGTGGTGTAATTCAGTATTAGTTTGAAAACCTGAGAACAATTTTGTGTGTGTGTATGTGCATGTGTGCATGCGCCCTAGAATCCTTACGACATAGGAGCTAAAAAGAAATTATTTAGGCAAATAGGGAGGGTCAAGAAGTCCTCAGTAAGATTTCCCTTTTAATGAAGAGCAGCCCCCAAATAATTTCTTCTCTAACAAAGAGCAGCCTGTAAAATCAAGCTGCAGACACAGACAAGCAAGCTGGAAGCTTGCACAGGTGAATGCCGGCAGCTGTGTCAGTGGGAAAAGGCTCCTGAGCCTAGGCACGGTCAACATGGAGGTCCATCTTCCCTTTCCTTGTCAACCACATGCACAGTAGAGAGCAGAAAACATGGCCCGGCCAGGCAAAGACCCCATTTGCTTAATAAGATTAGGATGGGACAGCCAGCTTCCCCGCAGACTATGTAAACATCACACTTGATCCAACCAATCTGTGGGCCCTATGTAAATCAGACACCACCTCCTCAAGCCAGTCTATAAAATCCAGTGCACTCTGGTGTGGGCTGGAAGTCACTTGTGTGCCCCTCTCTCTTGGAAGAGCGAGAGCTGTTCTCCTTTCTCTTTTGTTTTGCTTATTAAACCCCCCACTCCTAAACTCACTTCTTGTGTCCACATACTCATTTTCCTTGGCACAAGAAGGTGGACTTTGGTATTACTCCAGACGACAACACTGCTTCACTGATGCCTGAGAATCGGGAGCTCAGATGTCCAAGGGAAGTCCCAGATCAAGTAGAGAGAATTCGCCTGTCCTTTGATTTTTCTGTTGTGTTCTGACCCTCAACAGATTAGATAATGCCTACCCGCCTTGGTGAGGGTGGATCTCTACCCAGCCTCCTGATTCAAATGCTGGTCTCTTCCAGAAAAACCCAGAATTAATGTTTTACCAGCTATCTGGGCATCCCTTAGGCCAGTCAAGTTGACACAGAAAGTCAGGCATCACACCCTATTTACAAAATCACAAATGGAATATGAATTGGTTGTGATCACATGCTCCGGCATTTTAAAGCAGACCTACTCAGATGGCTTTTTGGGGGATTTCTTTCTGTGTTTTGAGTGTCAGAGTCCAGAAGTAGGGTGCAAGCAGGCAGTCTAACTGGTTCGATTGGCAGTTTGCGCCACTCCTCTCCCTCTGGGGGCCCTCTTCTTTAAGAACCTTTTTGAACTCACCTTGAGGACACCCTCTTGCCCTTCCTCTTAGGCTCATTCTCCCCATCTGTGATGGTAAATATTGAGTGTCAACTTGATTCGATTGAAAGATGCAAAATATCATTTCTAGGTGTGTCTGTGAGGGTGTTGCCAAAGGAGATTAACACTGGAGTCAGTGGGCTGGGAGAGGCAGATTCACCCTCAATTTGGGTGGCCAGCATCTAATCAACTGCCAGTGCAGCCAGGATAAAAGCAGGCAGAGGAACATGGAACAACTAGACTGGCTCAGTCTTCCAGCGTCCATCTTTCTCCCGTGCTGGATGCTTCCTGTCCATGTACATCGGACCCCAAGTTCTTCAACTTTGGAACTCCTGGCCCTTTGATCACAGACAGAGGCCTTCACTGTTGGCTTCCCTACTTTTGAAGTTTTAGGATTTGGACTAACTTCCTTGCTTCTCAGCTTGCAGATGGCCTGTTGTGGGACCTCACCTTGCAATCTTATGAGTGAATACTTAACAAATTCCCCTTTATGTATACATCTATCCTATTGTTCTGTCCCTCTAGAGAACCCTAACTAATACACTATGTAAGACATCAGTGGACTGAGCAGGTATGAGTTTGAGAAAGCTGAGTAACCTCACAGGCAGTTTCATTTTAATGCATTGGTCCCAAGCCCATTTATAGGTATTCCAACTAATTCCATCTTCTGTTTACTGCATATACTCTTAGAATTTCCCTGTCACTACAGAAGCCCACACCAAAAAATAGTGGAGGAAAATGGAGCAAATTAAAAAAAAAATACATTACATTTCTAATAAGCTCATTGCCAAATGTCTACCAGGACATCAGTGGGTTTTAAATTCTGGACCTTTGGGCCTGCGTTTCTTTCTATATTTGGGATAAGTTGTTGGTTTGGATACTGAGACTAGAAGGGGTCAGAAGCATAGCACTGGTTCCTGCAGATGCTGCTTGAATTTCCACACTCCTGGCCAGAACAAATGACTCAGGATCCTTCTTCTCCCCTTTCTTATAGATGCTATTAGCCCTTGTTTTTCCAAAGTTTAAATGGAGGAAACCATTGTGGATGCAACTCCCTGCTGGCAGCCCTGCCTCCCATTCGAGGAGGCTGTCACAAGGGATTTGTCCTGGGCAAGGAGCCATCACACCCCCTGGTGGGTACCCCCTACCCAGAGCTCTGTAGCTCTCTCCCCACACAGAATGGCCGTGGTGTTCCTGGGAAGAAGCAGTGCATGACCCAGTATGGAAATGAAGTTCTTGGAATGGACTTTTGAGACTTGGAGACGCTGTCACTTTGCAGATTCTAAAAGGAGGGCTAATCTTGTTTATAAAACTGTTTAGCAAGCGTGTGAGCCTGGGAAAGGCTTTACAGAGCGTTTATAAGCAGATAATTGGGACATAATGAGATGTGTTTGGCCACTTTGGTGGAAAAATGAGAGGAGTACTTAGATATTATGTAAAATTAGTCTTAATCATATTCTATCCAAGTACTCAACACCTATCCCTAACAGTAGCTATAAAGTAAATGGGCAAAACTAGTAATTAAACTAGAACTCCCAGCATTTATGTATTTTCTCTTGCTGTATATTAACACATGATGTATAGGAATGTGAATATTTAACATAACCATGTGGTTAAGACTATTTCACAGTAAACATGAATGTTACCGTGTAGTTATTGAACTTTTGGGCTTTTGGCATTAATTATTTTATGTCAAACATTCTCTGCAGTTTTTTTTCAAGATCTAATTAGGCTGTCTTTGTTTTCTTCCTTGACACTAGCTAGGGTGATGAGTGAAAAGACTAACTTCGGCAGGCACAGTGGCTCACGCCTGTAATCCCAGTATTTTGGAAGGCCGAGGTGGGCGGATCACTTGAGGTCGGGAGTTCAAGACCAGCCTGACCAACATGAAGAAACCCTGTCTCTACTAAAAATACAAAGTTAACCTGGCATGGTGGCACATGCCTGTAATCCTAGCTACCTGGGAGGCTGAGGCAGGAGAATCGCTTGAACCCAGGAGGTGGAGGTTGCAGTGAGGTGAGATGGCACCATTGCACTCCAGCCTGGGCAACAAGAGTGAAACTCCATCTTAAAAAAAAAAAAGGCTAACTTCATGTGTGAAGTCATGTGTATTCAGCTTGTTGTTCTGATAGGGCCCAACCCCATTAGCTCCTGTGGGATGATGATGGATTTATCAATTCTCAAGTGCAGGAAGTTTTCCTTCTGGCTGGTGCTCTGTTTCTGACTGCGTAAATAGGCCAAAGCTTTCTGATCTTTGTGGTTATTTGGCTGGTGACCCCTGCTTTCTAGGGTGATTTTTGGTTTAGTACCAGTGGATATACTTTACAGTTTTCTGTTTGTAGAGATACACATTGCCTTAAATAAACAGTGCACAAAAATCGATATTTATGAAGAGAAAAAGCCCAATGGTTGTATATGTTACAAGATCACCAGTTTTCAAAAATATTTCTCACAGCATTCTTTTTTCTTTTGAGTAGGATCCATATCTGTTCTTTATTTATTTTTCCACTTATCAGTTAAAACCAATGTTGCTCTCTTACGTTTTTTGATTTGCTATCTCTTTGTTCAAGTTTTTATAAAGATAGGTTATTTTCACAAATATAAGCAACGTGGACTATTGAGATAATTATCTAGATAATTCAAGCCAAAGATTACTGTGAAATCTCTACAAAATTGAAGGAAAAGTCACCTGAATGCATATTGTCATTTACCTGAAAGGATATTATTATTTACCTATAAAACATCTTATTCAAATATTCACATACAGGTTTCAAACTCCTTTCATTATCAATTATGAAAACCAATCACAAGATAATTAAAAACATTGGCCACATTTCAGCCATGTTAACAATTCTGTTTTTTAAATAAGCTTTTTATTTTAGAGTCGTATTAGATATACAGAAAAATTACAAAGATAGTACAGAGAACTTCCATATAGTTTTCTTTGTATTTAATGTCTTACAGCTGAGGGTATGGTCATCACGATTAATGAACCAATATTAATGTGTAATTATTAACTGAAGTCCATGCTCTTTCCCTCATGTCCTTTTTTCTGTTCTGGGATCCTGTCCGGGAAACCTTACTACATTTAGTTGTCATATCTCTTAGTTTTCTCTTGGCTGTGACACTTTCTCAGACTTTCCTTGTGTTTGGTGACCTTGGCAGCTTTGAGGAATACTGCTCAGGTGTTTTGTAGAATGTCCCCCAGTTGGGATTTGCCTGATGCTCTTCTCATTCTTAGACTGGAGTTGTATGTTTTGAGGAAAGATAACAGAGGTGGGGTGCCATTTTATCATATTGTATTCAGGGTACATAATGCCAACATGACTTATTGCTGTTGATTTGACATTGACTACACCCAGCTGAGGTAGTGTTTGCCAGGTATAGCCTTTTTTAAATGACAAATTTCCACTGCATACTTAAAAGATGATAAAGAAGTTTATGTGCTACCTACTGAGAACACAGCTTTAACTTGAAACAAAGTATGACCATAATGTTAACTTTGGATAGTGAAAGACTGTATTGACATGAAATGAACCCAAACTACCTAAAATTGGCAATTATTTGAATTTCTGATGGTTAAAATTTCAATTGGCTTTTTAATATTAAAAGTATAAAAACAATGCAAAAATTCTAAGTCTTCAGACTCTTATGGTAAACAGCAGACTTTTACCACTGAAAGACAAATGTTAATGTAATTTATTTATTAGAATACTTGTATGCTTTCCATGCTAGAATCACAGATACCTGTTAGAATTAAAACCGAAATGAATAATTTAGCTTTTACATCTTCTTACCTGTGTGACTATTATTTGTAAGAATATAGGCAATAGAGAAACCTCCAGGCGATTAAAGGGATTAAAAGAAATGACAACTCTAGGCTGTATAATGACAATGAAATATTGTCTGCATAAAAGTCATTGTTGATCATTGGAACTCCCATCAACACATCCAGACACAACCATTAATCAATGCTATAGACACAAATAGATGAAACATATTCACAGGGGTCAATTTGAAATATGTCAGCAAGGCATCTTCTCATCTTGCTTAATTTTCATGTTGATTAAATCACTAGACTTTCCTCTTCTTGCTCTCTGGTGTACCAACCATTGGCCTGTAATCATGAGAAGGAAATAAGCCCAGCTGAACAATACATCCTATATATATTTTTTGAGACGAAGTTTTGTTGCCCAGGCTTGAGTGCAATGGCGCGATCTCAGCTCACCGTAACCTCCGCCTCCCGAGTTGAAGCAGTTCTCTGCCTCAGCCTCCTAAGTAGCTGGGATTACAGGCATGCACCATCACATTCAGCTAATTTTGTATTTTTAGTAGAGATGAGGTTTACGTTGGTCAGGCTGGTCTCAAACTCCCAGTCTCAGGTGATCCACCCACCTTGGCCTCCCAAAGTGCTGGGGTTACAGACCTGAGCCACCGTGCCTGGCACATCCAATAGTTTTAGGTTTATCTCTGGAGATACACTTTATTTAATTATTGGAGAGAGACCCTTAGTGACCCATTTACCCCTCGGTAGTATGCTATAGTACATAAAATGGCATCTGCCTAATGAGTGTTTAATAAAATTCAGTACCTATTCCTAACCTCACCCATGAAAATTAGGGATAAAAATATTCTTCATCAATATGATAAAAAGGTCCACTTAATATCACAGATAAAAATCATACTGACTTTAGATATTTCAGAGCAGCTCACACATAACCTGATAAAACATAGATGTGCTTTAAATCAGTACAATTATTTATTGAGCATCTATTTTCTCATGCCAAGGAGATAGTAAAGAGTAAAACAGGTAGAAATCCTTGCTCTCTGAAGCTTATATTTTAGTTTGGTAGTATGTCTATAGAAAGAAGGTTGGGAGATGAGAAATAAATATATAGAAGGTCAGATGGTGAAAAGTACAATGGAAAAAAATGGTGTAGGAAACAAAGAGAAAGATGATGCCAATTTAAATAAGAGAGTCGGGGAAGGCCTCTTTGAGACTGACATTTGAGCAAACACTTGGAGGAGGTGAGCAGAGAGGCTGTTGCAGATGCCCAGGGAAGGGTTTCCCAGGCAGAGGAAGCAGCCAGTGCAAAGGCCTTGAGGCAGGAGCATAGCTGCTGTGCTGAGGGAATAACAAGGAGTCTCCTGTGTCTGGAAAGAAAAGTCTGCTGTGGCCGAGCAGTAGGAAGTAAAGTCAGACAGGTGGGGGAAGCAGAGCACATGGGACTTTGCGAGGGACTGTCAGGACTCTGGAGGGTTTTGAGTGTGGTGACCATATCTGAGAAGTTCTCAGAGATAGCTCTAGCGATCTTGGGCTTATGATTAGTAGGCCAGCACAGTCATCCACGTGAGAGTGGTGGGTGGCTGAGTGCAGGGTGGTAGAGGGGAGGTGGAGAGAAGGAGCTGGAAGATGGATCTGTTTTGAAGGATGCACCAGCAGCTGTTACTGACAGGTCAGATATGGAATGAAAGTTTCTTTTTGGCATGAGTAACAGGAAGAATGGAGGGAGAACTTTCGTAATGACTATTTTATAGAGATGTATGTTTTCCTGGCAGCATAATAAAGTGCAGGAAAGAAATGAGATTTAAAAGGAACACTGTTAGAAGCCTATGTGATTATATACTTAGAAGACCTAAAGGAATCAACCAGAAAGCTATTAGAGACAATAGAACAGCGAAGAAAAACTGCTGTTCAAAAGATATGATAACAAATCAGTTCAATACTCAAATGCCTTTATTAGCCAGCAAAACTATAGTAATAGAAGACTTCTGATTTATCATAGCCACAAAATTGAATTATGTATTAATTAAACTTATATAAGGATATATAATATGTATCAAAGAAGTCTACAAAATTTTATTGGGGGAAAAAGGCTTGAAAACACGAGAAATATGTTCTACTCCTGGGTAGAGAGATCAAATGGAAGTCATTATTTCTGGTTTAATTTGTAGGTTTAATATAACTTCAGTTAAAATACCAATGCATTCATTTTATAGAATTCAGAATAATTGATTCTACAGTGTGCTGGGAAAGATAGATAAGAATATTAGAGGGCTAATGAAAGAATAATAATTATCTCACAAAATGGACTGTTTTTAAAAACAGCAGTAACTGAACCAGGGTAACACTGGATTAGATGGAGAAATATAGACCACTGAAATAGAATATGCATTAATAATTTTAAATACATATGAAAACATGGCAAATGAGTATAGTAAAATAATAAAGAACACAATTATTTTGTACATGCTGCTAGAATAACTGTTTCAATATGGCAAAAATTATTTTAAAAAATTACAGTGAAAAATTAAATCTTACACAAAGAAATTATTTAACCAAATGGAGAAACCAGGTTACATTATTGAAGATGTTTTGAAGAAAAAATGGACAAAGGTGTTTAAGTAAAATTCAAACATCTGCACAATTAAAATAAAAAAAGACAAAAGTAGCAAAATAAAATATTTTGTTTTAAGTAACCGCAGGAAGTCCAAGTATCATCCAGGTCATTCTAACAAATGTTCTTTAGAATTTCTGACATTTTTCAAATGCCTTACAACAGATAGAGACTTAAAAAGCTCATAAAATTTCTAAAATTACCACTCAGTCTCCAATAGACAAATATGCTCACATACACACAAATAAGTCACACAAAAGAGAAATTACTTCACATAATTTACAAGGAAAGAAATAGAAATTAAATAATTTCTGAGGTAAATTTCATACCTACTTAGTAAGCCCAAATCTGGAAGAAGTGTTGGTGAATCTTGAAGGAAAAGTGCCTTCTGCACTAGAAATTACATTATTTATGAGTTCAGTCCTTCAATTGAGTGATATTTTGGGCACCATTAAAATATTCTTAGCTGCCAGGCATGGTGGCTCATGCCTGCAGTCCCAGAACTGGGAGGCTAAGGCAGGTGGATCATTTGAGGCCAGGAGTTCAAGACTGGCCTGGCCAACGTAGTGAAATTCCATCTCTAGTAAAAATACAAAAATTAGCTGGGTGTGATGGTGCATGCCTGTAGTCTCAGATACTCAGGAGGCTGAGACAGGAGAATCAATTAAAACTGGGAGACGGGGGTTGCCATGAGCCAAGATCATGCCATTGCACTTCAGCCTGGGTGACACAGTGAGACTCCCTCTCAATAAATAAATAAATAAAAATAAAATATTTTTAGGTTTATTTTGGGAGACCTATTGCAGGGAAGTTTTTATATGAAAATAATTTAAAAGGAGATAAGTGCTACTTTTACAAAGATGCATTATAGTAGCACTGGGTTACCTGTAATTATGAACAATAACTAGAAACCAAACAAATGTTTAAAAGCTGGAGAATGATGATGAAGTAATCCATAGTTTAATAATCTGATGCCTAAATCAGATTCATGCTTACTGTGAATCTGAGGTAGGAAAGTAGAAAAATAGAAAAAATAGAACACGACATTCTCCCCATTATCCAAATATAGGAAAATGTTTATCTATGGATAAATACAGAAGATGTCATTGAGAAAGGTGGTTGAGTCTAGGTGAAGAAATCTGGATTGTAATTTGTGTAAAATTTCAAAAGTTAACATTGAAAAACTAACGTAAACATCGACATACTGTATTAGTGGATTGGTAGGTGATGTTTGGGTGTTGCAAAAAAATGTATTGAGGCTGGGTGCCCTAACTCATGCCTGTAATCCCAGCACTTTGGGAAGTCAAGGTGGGTGGATTACCTGAGGTCAGGAGTTCGAGACCAGCCTGACCAACATGGTGAAAACCTGTCTTTACTAAAAATATAAAATTAGCTGGGTGTGGTGGCAGGTGCCTGTAATCACAGCTACATGGGAGGCTGAGGCAGGAGAATCATTTCAACCCAGGAGGCAGAGGTTGCAGTGAGCTGAGATCGTGCCATTACACTCCAGCCTTGGCAACAAGAGTGAAACACTGTCTCAAAAAAAAAAAATGTATTGAATGAGCATTTTCTATGCTTTGACCTCTTTAGACAGTATTGCTCATTTTTTTTTCTTTTTTAGAATTGGGATGGGCATAAACTTCAAGTCTATTTACACCTTTATCTTGTGGGTTCTTGAGGCAGGGAGTCATGGGGTGTGTGGGACTGGGGAATTTGACTCAGGCTGTTGTGCTGCATGGAGGCACCTGAGCTGCAAGACCCTAGGTCTTGGGGGAGCTGTCAAGCTGACTTGCCCTCAGCAGATGTTGCCATCTGAAGACAGGTTCTTGGCCACTAGGACAGTGGTCAGTAGCTGGGCAAGGGGCTGGAGAAAAAGGACCAAAGAGGATTCAGCCTGCCCGAAGAGGCAAGAGCTCACTAGGGTTTCTGGATCACAGCCACATGACCTAGGGTTTGGGGCCAGGGTTGGAGTCTGGTGAGACCAGACCGCTTGATGGAGGACATGGAGAGAAGCAGCTATATGAGTCCAGCTGCCCAAGCAAGAATGTGGCCAGTGAAGGCTGCAAGTACCAGGTCCCCTTGGGACAATGCAGGATGATACCAGTGGACCCCTCACTCTGGTTTATACTGACTCTGAGCTGAGACAGCTGAGGCATCCCTGACCCTCCTAGGAGGCCCCGCAGAGACCAGAGTGGGGCTACCATGGACAGCTCTTCTTCAGAGGGGTGGGTGTTTCAGCCTGGGGCTGGGCTGCTGGGGGACTGGTCCAGACCTGGTCTCAGGGCTCTGAGACAGCAATAGGGAGAGTGCCCAGAGAAACCTGGCTCAACCAGGCCTTATGTTAGGTGGTCAGATCTTCCCTAGTCAGTTTCCTCTCAGCCCCCAGAGCTCTGGGCGTGTAGAGCAGGTTCCATCTTGCATCTTGAGGGCTTTTTCCACATCCACCCTGGAACCTTCTATAGTCGGGTTAGGCAGAAACTCCGAGGGAGGGGCTTGGCATGGGGGAGGATGCTGGAGGCAGGAACCATCAACCTGGGAACAGCAGCTACCAGGGTATACCATTATCACGGTCAAGGCAGAAGAAGGGAGCAGAAACATGGGGAGCCTCTGCAGAGATCAAGACTCTTGAATCAAGGGACCCGCAAGTTCTTACCAGATTAAAATATCTGTTTACACCCTTTCACATTTATCAACAATTGCTGGCATTTTTACCTTTGCTTTCCTTTCTTTTCATCTCATGGAAACTAACAACACTCTTTTTTAGGAAAAATAATCCATCTGCCTGGATTTGTCTTCTCTTTCAGAATTCTCCTTACAGAAACTTTTTCTTTTCGTCTTATCAGCTTCTGGTGATGTGCCTTAAAACATACCCCAAGGCTCCTCTGCCCTTAACAGCAATACCAAACACAACAGCATCTTCCCTTGACTCGTCTGGTTTTCTGAGCCTTCCTTCTTATTTAAATAATAAATGATTTCTGAAACATTGTTATTTTAATTAGTGAAAATGTAATGACAAGTTAAAAATTTTGAAATTAGAAAATCACTCTTGGCCAGACATGTTGGCTCCTGTCTGTAATCCCAGCAATTTGGGAGACTGAGGCAGGCAGACCACCTGAGGTCAGGAGTTCATGACCAGCCTGGCCAACATGGCAAAACCCCTTCTCTACTAAAACTAAAAAAAATCTGCTGAGCGTGGTGATGCACACCTGTAATCCCAGCTACTTGGGAGTCTGAGGGAGGAGAATCACTTGAACCCAGGAGGTGGAGGTTGTATTGAGCCAATAGTGAGACTCTGTCTCAAAAAAAAAAAAAAAAAGAAAAAGAAAAAAGAAAGAAAGAAGGAAAAGAAAAAGATCATACTCCCAGCATTCTAACAGAACTAATTGTATTTTTTGCAGTGATAATACCATTCACGTCCCTTAAAGAACTGCTATACTGAGGCTGAATGGGCATACAGTCATGTGCAGATATTTAAATGAATTTTGACACATGTACATAGCCATGAAACCATCACCATCATCAAGAGAGTGAATATATCCACCGTCCCAAAGTCTCCCCTTTGTAATTTCTCCCTCTGTTCCTTGCTACCCTGTTTCTCCCATGCTGTTCCTGCTCCCTAGGCATCTGACCTGCTCTTTATCACTATGCATTAGTTTGAGTTATCTAGAATTTTACATAAGTGGAAACACACAGTATAACTTCTTTTTTTTTTGTCTGACTTCTTTCACTCAGTATAATTATTTTGAGATTTATCCACATTGCTGACTGTATTAATAACTCATTCATTTTTATTAAAAACTCCAGCTTTTTAAAGGTATAATTTACACATCATAAAATTCACCTATTGCAAATGTACCATTTAGTTATTTCTAGGAAATTTCCAGAACTCGGCAACCATCAACACAGTACAATTTTAGAACACTTTTACCACCCCCCAAAAAGATCATATTGGCTATGACTATACAGTTTTACTTTCTCCATTTCAATCTGAATAGCTTTTGTCTTCTTTTCTTGACTTACTGCAGTGTCTAGAATTTCCAGTATAATGTTGAGGAAAGGTGCATAGAATGGACATCCTTGCCTTGTTTCTGATTTTAGGGGAAAAACATTCAATGTTTTGCATTAATTATAAAGACAGCTATACATTTTTGTACATGTTCTTTATTGAGATTAAGGAGTTTCTATTCCTTGCTTGCTGAATTGTTTTTAAAAAATGCGTTTTATTCCTCCATTCAGCTAATCATATGGTTTTTCTATTTTTAGTGAGTTAATATAGTAAATTACACTGAATGCTTTTAGAATGATAAACTAACCTCGCAGTCCCACAATAAGGCCTAGTTGGCCACAGTGCATTATCTTTTTAGTATATTGTTGGGTTCTATACGTTTGTCATTTTGTTTAAAATTTTTGCATCTTCGCTTATGAGGGACAATGAGCTGTTGCTTTCTTTTCTTTTATTGTCTTCGTTTTTGATAACAAGGTAATGTTGGTGTCCCATAAATGAGTTCATAAATATTGACTCCTCTTCAGTGTTCCCAAAGAATGTATGTAAAGTTGGTATAACCTTCCTTAAATCTTTGCTAGAATCTACCAGTAAATCTATCCAGGCCTGGGGTGTTCTTTGTGAAAATTTTTACTTCTGTTCCAATCAGTTTGCCTTTTATTTACTTTATGTGTCTAAAATAATCTTTATTTGGCTTTCACTTTTGAAAGATAGTTTTGTAGGTGTAGAAATTCATACCCATAATTTTTCTTAAAATTTTTAGAACACTGCTCTACTGGGTTCTTCTTTGCATTGTTTCCAAAAACGAAATCTACTGTTATCCTTATCTTTGTCCTTGTGTATGTGATATATGTTTTTCCATTCCTGGTTGCTTTCAAAAGATTCTCTTTATCACTGATATTGAGCAATTTGCTTATGATGTGCCTTGGTGTAGTTTTCTTCATGTTTCTAATGCTTAGAATTTGTTCACCATGTAATCTGGGGACACACTTGCTATTATTTCTTCAACTGTATTTTCTATGTCTCTCTTTTTTCAAGTATACAAATTACATATATATTAGGCTATTTGAAGATGTCCCGTAGCTGACTGATGCTCCTTTTGTTTTTTGAATTCTTACATATTTTCCGTGTCTCTAATGAACTTTTTGAATATATTGAATACAATTAAAATAATTGTTTTAATATTATTTTCTGCTTCCTCTAACATCTATGTTTGTTCTGGATGATTTTGGTTGATTTGTTTTCTATTTAGTGGCCATATTTTCCTACTTCTTTCATACCTGGTAATTTTTATTAGATGACATTGTAATTTGTAAATGTACATGTGAATTATATACAATGTAAATTTACATTCTAAATTTAACCTCATTGAGAGTTGGATATTTTTGTAATTTTATGAATGTTCTTTAAGTTTGTTTGGAATGCAGTTAAGTTATGTGGAAATAGTTGAATCCTTTTGGGTCTTACTTTTCAGAATTGTTGGGCAGATTCAGGACGGTGATCAGTCTATGACCAATTATTTCTCACTGAGTGTTCTAATAACGTACCAGGAATTATGAAGTTCTCCAATCTGGCGGGTATAAGCATGCACTATTCCTGGCCCTGGTGAGCACTGGTCACCATTCCTTCCAATCTTCTTATGTGACTCCTTCTCCAGCCTTGAGTGGTTTCCCCACAACTATCTGGTGATCAGCACTCAACTGATTGCTCACTGGGACTCTTTGAAGACCTCAGAAGTTCTCTTTCTCTCTGCACCTTTCTCCTCTTTGGCGCTCTGTCTTGAGAACTATGTTCATCCCAATCTTTGCTGACTTTCAGCGCTGTCTCCATGACTCTGGGAGAACACTTGATTCCACGTAGCCCCACTCTGTTCTGTGGCCTGGAAATACTCTTAAGTCAATAATCCAGGACGATTGTAAGGCTTATCTCATTTGTTTCTTATCTTTCATGGATCATTCTCCTTTATTGTCTTATGTCTATTGTCTTGAAAAGTATCGTTTCATATATTTTACATTTTTTGCTTGTTTCATTTGAAGTGTAGACGTGCTTCCTCTAATTCCATCTTGGATAGAAGCAGGAGTTCCTTCATATATTCTTAAAATACAAATATTGAAATGGTTGCAGTTAGAGAATATGTCTCATATTACTTGCGAATAAACAATCTCAGACATTTGCAGTACTTCTAAATAGTTTCATAATTGCCATTTTAATAGCTGCAAAATATTCCACAGTGTGCCAAATCTACTTGAGCACAGTTTATACATTAACGAATGATTTATGTCCCATCTCTTTCTAAAAATGAATTTCAGATGGCTTACTGGCAAAAAGGCCTACTAAATAAGAGTAATACAGTATGAATTAGAAGGAAAAATAAGATTGAAAAAACAAGGGACGTAATAATGCCAACTATGATAATATCTGCTGTAATTGAAAGTGAAATTAGGTTTTAGGCATTCCAGCAGTCAAATGTGCCAAGTGTGATGAGGTGCATTATTCTCATTATCAGAATTAAAAGGGGACCGAAAGAGAACTCACAGTTATTGAATGTCTACTATGTGCAACTTAAAAAAGGTCTAATAAATAATATTTTCATTTTGGTGGGTGGGGGAGGCGGCTCACCACAACCTCCTGCTCCCAGATTCAAGCGATTCTCCTGCCTCAGCCTCTCAAGTAGGTGGGATTACAGGCATGCACCACCACGCCTGGCTAATTTTTGTATTTTTAGTAGAGACGGGGTTTCACCAGGTTGGTCAGTCTGGTCTCAAACTCTTGACCTCAGGTGATCTGCTTGCCTTGGCCTCCCAAAATGCTGGGATTACAGGCATGAGCCACCACACCTGGCCATAAATAATATTTTGAGTCTCACCTCACCCTTGTAATTTTTGCTCTAGATCCTAGAGAAAATGACAGAATAAGCCTTCAGATTCCTGAGAATAAAATAGCCTGGTGGGTTTTCCGGGCTCAAAGCCACTCTCACCGCACCACAGCTCTCAGGAGAATAACATTTTCCCCAGAACGTGGGGCTGCTCCTGCCCGTTTCTCCTCAGGGCTTGTCCTCCCTCTGCCCTTATCCAGTAGTTGCAATAGCTCCAATATTAACTTTTTTTCTTACACTTTCATTATTTTCCAAAATTCCATGTAGTGTCAGAAAACAAACGTCTTGAAAAAGACGTTCTGCTGCTTTTGAAGTTCCAGGGCAAAAGCTTCAAAAGAAGTAAACTCTCCCTACTCTGCGCAATCCAAATTATTTGGAGGTGGTTTGTTTGTTTGTTTGTTTTTTGCATTTGTTACATATTATCTTGTCTCACAAATGATTCTACCAGATTAAAAGTTCCTTGAGGGCAGAGGTACAAAGCATTCTGCAAATACCAGTTCAATACATTTAGAAATCCATCTGCAAAGTTACGTTAGGATAAAGTCCCTTAAATCATTACTATAGACTTGTTCCTTAAATGAATGCTATTATTTTTCAACTGTGAATATACATATTATTTTGGATAGTATTGTAGTCCACAGCATGGCCAGGATGTCCTGACAGTCCTGTCCGAGGCCACATGCATGCGACGCAGGTCATGCTTTGAATCTCCAGGCACCTGCTGGCAAGGAGTGATGCTCCCAGGTGTTTGGGAGGTCAGTAACATTAGACTCCATCCACACACGGTGGAATCGAGTTTCAAGCTCATTGGGCCACCACAGGAAAAACAATGAGGGAGAAACCTTTTCACTCACTTATTTTTGTATTTTGTTTTTGCGACAGAGTCTCGCTCTGTTGCCCAGGCTGGAGTGCAATGGTGCAATCTCAGCTCACTGCAACCTCCGCCTCCTGGGTTCAATTGATTGTTCTGCCTCAGCCTCCCAAGTAGCTGGGATTACAGGTGCCCACCAAGCCTGGCTAATTTTTGTGTTTTTTTTGTAGAGACAGGGTTTCGCCATGTTGGCTAGGCTGGTCTCGAACTCCTGACCACAGGTGATCCAATGGCCTCAGCCTCCCAAAGTGCTGGGGTTACAGGCGTGAGCCACCGTACCCAGCCTTCACTCACTTATTGAATGTATTTTACCATTTATTCTGTTCCAAGCACTGCAATGAGCAAATACTTTTTAATTTTTTTTTAGAGACAGGGTCTTGCTTTGTCCCCCAGGCTGGAGTACAGAAATGCAGTCATAGCTCCCTGCAGCCTTAAACTCCTGGGCTGACCTGATCCTCCCACCTCAGCCTCCCAAGTAGCTGAGACTCTAGGCACACACTACCATGCTTGGCTAATTTTTTTCTTTCTAATTTTTGTAGAGATGAAGTCTTGCTATCTTTCCTAGGCTAATCCTGAATTACTGGGCTTAAGCTATCTTTCTGCTTCAACCCCCCAAAGTGCTGAGAATACAGGAGTGAGCTCCCATGCCTGGCCCAAATCAATACTTTTAAAAGTATAAGTAATATAGAAACAGCAGCTCTGCTTGTGCCCAGAAACATTTAAAGGTCATTAATTTCTTCCCCCGTAGTTTCTTATTTAGAAAATTGCTCTCTGTGTTTCTACATTTCACACTGTCTAGTTAATTTTAAGGATTTTTTGGAACCATTACAGGAGGCGAGGAAAGACAGAGATCAGAAAAGGGCATCCTAGGGATACCAGGAATCAGCATTTTTAGTTGAATACACGGACTTCATAAGAAGATTACAAGCTTGACAGTGCTCATGAAAAGATATCTAATTTTCTTTTCTTTTTTCTTTTCCTTTTTTTTTTTCTTTGAGACTGTCTGTTTCCAGGCTGGAGTACAGTGGTGCCATCTTGGCTCACTGCAACCTCCGCCTCCCAGAAACAAGCAATTCTCCTGCCTCAGCCTCCCAAGTAGCTGGGATTACAGGCACACACCACCACACTGGCTAATTTTTTTTTATTTTTAGTAGAGACAGGGTTTCACTGTGTTAGCCAGGATGGTCTCGATCTCCTGACCTTGTGATCTGCCAGCCTCGGCCTCTCAAAGTGCTGGGATTACAGGCATGAGCCACTGTGCCCAGTAGATGTCTAATTTTCTTAACTCTTTGACTCTGGAAAGCCCATTGAGCCACCCATTACATAACAGGGTTTGGCAGGCTTTTTTCTTTTTCTTTTTTTCCCCTTCATTGACATATTCCAGGGAAAAAGCTGCATGATATGATTTTCAAGGCTAACTTGCCTTTTTGTCTTAAGCAGTGTCCCTTGTGACAAACCTGCCTCCTCTGCCTCCCTGAGCTAGGGAGGCTCCTTCAAAATTCCTAACAGGCAGCCCTGTGGAGAGATGGGAGGGAAGGGATGGGAGGGAGGAAGGGCGGGAGGAAGGGAGGAGAGAGAGGTAGAGTGTGTCTGTATGCAGCGTACATGTGGTACAGCCAGGGAGATCAGAACGCTCACAGAACAGGCAGTGCTATTCCATGTTCCTCCTAAGTATGTTAGCCCTCCGGGGAGCTGAGCTGGCCAGTGTACTTGGAGAGGAAAAGTAGATTAGGGGAAGGTGGAAGGGTCAGTTCCTCAGTGACTTCCTCCTCGGGGATGGTGAGGGCATCTGCTGATCTCCAGTGACTGCCTGGAGCCTCATGGTCAGACCCGGCTCCCTTACTCCCAGATATCTGATTTTGCAAAAAGGGACACACCTATCTGCAGGAAAGAAGACACTGACCAGATTGGAAGCGGTATGTTGTGACATTCAGCATGTTTGTGCAGCAGAATTGCTGAGAGATGCAGAGAGAGGGGGTGGCTCGGGCTGCTTGATTTATCTGCAATAAGGAATGTTTTATTTTAATTGTCAGTTAAAGGAAGAATTGCTGCCAAGGCGAAGGTAGCAGTTAAAAATTCCATGTTCTAAGCTTTCACATTTGTGTTTGATGCAGTCTCTGTGTCTGTGCAGCTTAGTGAAGCTAGAGAGGGCTCACCTTTAAATAACCTGCAGCTTCCTCTTTTCCTTCCTTTTTTTTTCCTAAGCACAGTTCCCACCCTGTCTTCTTTCCAAATATCCCCTGCCCTCCTCCCCAGCCTGTGTGAAAGGTGGCCTCCTTTTCCCTTGAGCCTTTTGCTCCCTAAGTCTGGATTTCCGCTGCTTTTCCTGCAGGTGCCTTTGGATGCTCTGTAGCCACCCGGGGCCCAGGCAGACTGACTACGCAGCAAGATTCGTGCATGGGAATCGGAGACCATGGCAGTGCAGCTGGTGCCCGACTCTGCTCTCGGCCTGCTGATGGTGAGTGTTGAGTGCGGAGGTGGGGCCCAGGCACAGTCCACTCCCGCCTCCCCCGCCGCTGCAGTGGCTGCAGACATGTTCAGCATTGCTCTGCTTTATACCGCAGGCTCTTTGGAAATGCTTTCTTGGGTCAGAGTATCAGCATGACAAAGCACTCGTGGGGAAAAGAAGCTGTAGATTTGCCATTTCAGAAACTTGTTGCTGAATGCTATTTTGAGAGCTGTGCTTGCAAACAGGTGCTAAGAGCCCCTCGAAATAGACTGCTAGGATGCCTCCTCCAGCTCCCGGCATCCTTTCCCCCCTTATCTTTTGCATCTAAATTGAGCCAATTGTGTTTGTTTGTTTTGGGGTATCTTCCGGCAAGTGTGGAATCTTTTGCCCATGGGGTGATGGAATGAGGTCTTCTTTCTAGGCACCCACATATCTGCTTATATTTTCCTGTAGAGGTGGTGGAGGAGGTTCGCTGTGGCCTCAGTGACACTTGGGCTGCTGAGTTGGGAGCAGCGTGTTTCCTATCTACCATTGATGGCAGACCTTGGCAGGCCTCGTCCAGGCATTTATCTGGGTGTGAGCAGCTGACTCACCTTCTGCCCCTCTGGAATTTTCACCATGTGAAGAAAGCCCTTGCTCCTGCCATATGAAAGCGCACAAGGACACGGGCGCTGTCCTGTTCCAGCCCAGTTGGCTTCTGGCTTGACACTGGGTTCAGCATTGGCTTTTGCCATGGTTTTGCACTCTCTCTCCTTTCCTAGGGTCCCCCGCACACCGCAGTGATGCTGGCTGTTGTCAGAAGTAGCCTGCCTCAGGCTTGGCATGGAAATGGTTCCAGCATTTGCACAGGAGATTTTATGAACCAAGCCTAAGTGCTTCTGTGTATATTGATTTGTGTCTTCTGATTGAGGAGGGGAAATGCTGCTTTGCAAGGCCTGATGGGTTTATGGAGGTGACTGGGAAGAGCTGGGCAAGCCGGCCCCCTGGGTGGCAAGCTGGGTCAAGTTAAAAGGAACAGATATCTTGGTTCTTTGTTGCTCAGAATGCCACTGGGTCCACAGAGCTAGTTGAATCACCTGAAATCTATCTCATGGGCCTCTGCTGACTTCTGATTTCGCTGGAGGAGAAGGACTAGAAGAAATGAAATTGTCATTTTCAAGAGAAATTACCCGTGACCTGACTTCTTTCCCTTACTAATTCTGTCGTCTGATGATACTTTATCCTCCATTGTCTACCTATGGTCAAATCAATTGGGTAGGAATTTTTAGACTATCACGGAGTGCTTGTGATGGCATCTGGCACTAAAATGCAGTCTCTTCGGGGACTAGGAGACTTCTAGGAACCTGGGAGCCTGGGTTATATGCACTGAAATACAGGCATACACACGCACACACACATGCATATGTATAGTATCTAGTATAGTTCAAAGAAATAAATCCTGTGCAATGTTAATACAGAGGATAAAAGTTTTCTTGGAAAATAGCTTCAGGGAGAGTTAGACCTGCTCGCCTCAGCCTTCCACTTGGACTTTTTCTCTGTGCTTAGAAGAAAGATGTGTATCTGCTTTATTCCAAGCTCCTAAATATATCCTTGGTCTCCAAATTGAATGAACGGCATCCATTTCTGCTGTTAAACGCACACACATATGCACACACGCGTACACACACACATACACACGGGCTTTTCTGTTCCTGGGTCTTCCACATATTACGGCTCCTGTCCTGGCAGGGTCTACATCTCAGACCTTACCTTCCATTTGTCAGTGGCCTCTGCCCTTAGCTCACTCCCTGGCACTCCCCTCTTGCCCGGAATAAAGGATGGTGTTCTCATCTCTCGGAAACCAGGGGAAAGAGCTTTTGATACCTTGATGGACCATTTGATTCAAGAACCCTGGAGCACTGTGTGTAATTGAAGTCAGTGTACATTTTCTGGTTCAGGTTTAGTTCAGGGAAATTTTCCCCTATGGACTTTGGTGCTACTTTTTTTTTTTCCTTTTTAAGGGTAAACCCTGAAGTAATTGCTTCCCTGACATCTTATATGGTATGTCTTAAAATTTATAAGCAAGCTGAGGAGGAAAGAAAGGAGGAAAAGAGGCCATTTAGTGGAGTTGCTTTGGCTGTGAGTTCAGGAAGGAAGCTGTAAACAGTGTTATTTATTGCTCATTCATCAGCCAATCAGTTGTTAGTATTTATCAAGTGTCTACTCACTGAGGAAAGTAGCCTGGCAGAATTGCAAGAGCCAGATCTCATAAACTCACAGTCCGTGGAAGGTTGATACCAGGTTGGTAGATTACAGTTCTCATTTTGTGCTATGGAATCATTGGGGCTAAGGGGTAGCTGGGGAAATTATCTGGCCATACCCCTTGCTTTTGGATAAGGGGACAACCAGAGGTTACTTTTAATTTAGATGCTAAATGCTTCAGGGCAGAGCATGTTTATTCAGTTACAGAATCGGCCACAGAACCTGGAGGGTTCGACAGTGCTGCACTCCATTCTAGCCTTGCCACTCATTGAGTGATCCTGGGAATGTCACTTCCTTTTTCTGTGCCTTAGTGATGCCATTTGCTAACTGAGAGTGCTGTCTGATGTCCAGGGTCCCTTCTGATCTGTTAAACACAATTTAAGATCTCTAAGAAACAAGGTACAGATGACGTTCCAGGATAGCCAGTTCGAGGGCTTTATTTAGCATTATGTCTCTATTTCCAACCTTGAACATGAGCAGTATCGCTCTGAGAATGGGGGAGTGTATTCCCACTCCGGCTTTTGTGCCAGGTCAGATGTGTTTCATATTAGCTGACACGGACGATCATTAGTGTTCATTCATACTCTGCTGTCAGGAATCTTACCCCACAAGAACCTAAGCTAGTCTACTGGACAAAAACCATTGACTTTTGAATAGTGTCTCAGAGGCTTTTTCAAGCTGGAGCTGGGTTGTGGTTAGCTGGGAGGGGTCCCAGTTGGTGAGCATGCCTGGACCATCTTGAGGAAGAGGGCCTCACCGATTCTTTCCACAGAGCTCACAGAGGGCAGTGACGCCTCTCTGTGCAAGACAGAGCCGCTCAAATGACCACAGGAGGGTGGACTTGGAGAGAACACAGGTTCTGGTGGTGGAGGTGGCATTTCAGGCTGTTAAAAAGCTACCTCTTCCATCTTTGCAAGAATCTCAGGAAGTGAAAGAAAATACTGCTGTGTTCACCAAACTGTGAGGAGCCTTCAGAGTGATGTGACTAATTGTAGAGCAGGAAACTCTTGGCTGTGTGTCATTTGTTGAGGGTGTATGAGTTCGGGGAAAGTTACAAGGGCTGGAATGTGCTAGAGCTGAGGATTCATTGATCATTTCTTTCTTTTTTCTTTTTTTGGGGGGATAGAGTCTTGCTTTGTCACTCAGGCTGGAATGCAGTGCTGTGATCTCGGCTCACTGAAAACTCCACTTCCCGGGTTCAAATGATTCTCCTGCCTCAGCCTCCTGAGTAGCTGGGGTTACAGATGCATGTCACCACACCCAGCTAATTTTTGTATTTTTAGTAGAGATGGGGTTTCACCATGTTGGCCAGGCTGGTCTCCATCTCCTGACCATGCAATCCACCTGCTTCAGCCTCCCAAAGTGTGGGGATTACAGGCGTGAGCCACCGTGCCCAGCCTGATCATTTCTTTAAAGCCAGGATAAGGATGTATAACCAAGGGGCTTCAGTGGTGGTATGATGCCATTTTGGTTCTTAGATTCTAAAAGCTCACACCTTTGGGGCAGCTAGATTAAAATAGTTTTTAATGTAAATTAACTGGATAATAAATAATGCAAATTATGCTTTTCTATAAACAAGGTGTCATTCCGTACATCATCTCATTTAATTCCATCCACGACACTATTTTTAAGACCAAAAAAATTTTGATAATTAGAATTTGGGAACCCATCAACGGTCACACAACTGAAATTGATGACGCAAGGTCTAAAAATCTAGGTCCTCTGAGTCCCAAGCCAGTGCTTTCTCTGACAACATATCAAAGCTCAACAATTTGACTTCTAGGACCTTCTAACACTTTGGATTCGCTCCTGTAGGGATCTCCCTTCTGAACCAGTCAGCATTTTCTGTGTTTCTAGATGGGGAATCCTGTCTTTCTGTAAATCATCTGTTCTTTTCCATATTAAAGTGTAAAATAAAAAGTGATACCACAAGTCTGGCTCAAGATGTCTGGCTTGACTCTAACAAGAAGTATTTTTTATATCCATGAAATACCTGCCATTTTTCAAGGTTCTATTCTCTCAGACCCTGTTTCTAGGAAATTGCCTAGAGTCATGTTTTATAATATAAAAATTTTAATATGTAAAAATTCAATTCACAAGTCAGAGAAGTTAGTGGGTGATTAACCATAATGAATGAAGAATGTCAAATAGATTATCCTGAAGTTTCTTTCCATTCTAAAAATTGGATTTCAATTTCTGGGCTTCTTTTGAATAGACCAGCTCCTTGGTCTATATTGAATAGATTTCAAGGGATAACCTGCTGTTCTGTGATTTTTATCCTCTCATCTCATTTCATTATAAATTCTTTTCTTAGCCATTTTCCTCCTTTGGACAATTTTATTTTTAACTAATCCACAAATATTTGCTGAGTATCTACTTTGTGCAAGAAAAATACAAGGCTTTAGCATACTTACAGTCTAATTGGCAAGACAGGTTGGAGACACACTGGAACTATAACAATCATAAATTTACAGGATATCTTCAGAGAATCACATAAGAACTATAAAGAGACAGTGCATAACTCATCACCAAACGAGCCCTAGGGGGCACTGGTTGTCAGAGTGGAGGAACTTATTCTTGAGGTTCAAGTAAGATGTTGAGTGATGGATGAGTTAAGAAAGCAGATTTGAGGTGAGGGGAGTGGCTGAATCACAGCAAAGTCTAGAAGGTGTTTGGGAGATGGGGAGGACTGGTTTGGGCAGATTTCCTGTAGATGACAAAGGGTTTAAGGTCAGAAAGGTAGGTTAGAGGTGTGACCAAGGTCCTAGTTCTATTACTATAATCAAATCCTTCTCTACATTTGACCTGTGACAGGTCTAATCTGACAGATTCAGATTAGATCCTGAAAAGAGATTCAGAATTTTGAATAAGCCTATGGCTTTCCCCCAGATCCCAATTGGCAAAAAGCATAGAATATAATTGAGTTCTGTCTTAAGGACTCTTGCTCTTAAATTAATAATCTCTGTGTTTTTCAAAGTGCTTTTGCATCTTTGTCCCACCAGACATCCTCAACAATCCAGGCAGTTTAGGCACGACATCTTCCTATTATATGAGGAAGCAGGGATCCAGAGAAGTCAAAAGACTTGCCCAAGATGACTCAGATAATTTGTGATAAAATTGAGATACAGGCCGGGTGCGGTGGCTCATGTCTGTAATCCCAACACTTTGGGAAGCTGAGGCAGGCAGATTACCTGAGGTCAGGAGTTCAAGACTAGCCTGGCCAATATGATAAAACCCCAGCTCTACTAAAAATACAAAACTTAGCCAGGAATGATGGCATGTGCCTATTGTCCCAGCTGCTTGGGAGTCTGGGGCAGGAGAATCACTTGAACCAAGGAGGCAGAGGTTGCAGTGAGCCGAGATTGTGCCACTGAACTCCAGCCTGAGTGACAGAGCGAGACTCCATCTCAAAAAAATAAAAAATAAACAAATAAACAATAATTAAATAACATTGAGATATTACTCCAGTTTTTGTGATGGTTCATGCATACATTTGAGAAAAGCGATATTGACAACTTTTATGGAAATTTGGAGAATAATAGTTACATGGTAAAACAATGTAGCCACCCAAAGCACTGTATACAGAGTATGGCCGACCAGGCTTGGGGCCCAGGGGAGAGGTCCTAGATATTTGGGTTTAAGGGTGATACTGATATTTAGTATCATCTGTCTTTCTGGTTTATTCATAAGTAAGGCAATTGTCAAAAAAATCTCTGAGAAATGGTCCTGTCATTGTTACATCTAAGTCAGTGGCAAAATACTTCTTAAGCTTAAATTATTGCACGCAAGATAAAATTTACCAATGGGTGTCTTTGAAATCTTGCTATTAATATTTTTAAATTACTATTTAGTGTATAAATTTATCTGTTTCAAATGGTGAAATTTGAAATCAATGACTATAAAACTCAGATAATATTTTGCTAAATATATTTTGATTTCATTTTCTGCCAGAGCTGTTTCTGTAAGTTTAATTTACAGAGACTAACTTAAACTGCTAGCATTGGCAGAAAGGGAAATTTATTGACTGACGTGACCAGAGAGTCTCAGGAATAAACCAGCTCCAGGAGAAGCTGGATCAAGGACTTTGAATGGTGGCATCTGAACCCTGTTTCTCTGGCTCTGCCATGTCTTGGCTCTGCTTTTCTTTATGTTGACTTTATTTTTTGGCAGATTCTTCCCCAAGCAGCTCTAGGGTTACTTGTTCTTAGAGTCAGTGAATGTAGGTAAATGAGCAGGACTCTCTTTCATGGTCATCTTTTATAAGCTGTGTTTGGATCTCTTGAATAATAGGCTTGTTGCAGGCCAGTTACTAGGTATAGAGAAGGAGATTCTGAGTAATCAGGCTGGCTACTGTATCTAGATCTGTTGAGAGGAAGGAAGGATTGAACTCTGTCTGAATCACAGGAGTTGGGAGGGCAGGTTGCAAAAAAAGAAGAGCTACGTTATCAGGAGAGAGGATGCTATTTTATCAGAAGGGAATGCCAGGAAGGTAAAAACTATCGATATCTATAGATACCTATTACAGTGGTCTGTGCATCTTGTATACCCTGATAGGTCATCTACAAAATTAGTCAGGGAGGTAAAGCATCGGTGAATCCCAAATCATGGCTTCAATTGTCCCCAAAATAAATATAAATGGAGAAGCACAATTGTCTAAATATTTTACGCTAGGTTGAACAAGTCTCACCATCTGTAAAATAAGATAATAATAGCTACCATGTAAGATTTGGGATAATTCAACCAGATATGCATGTAAAGTTCCTAGTGCTATTTTTGGCCCAAAGCAAATAGCACAGTACCTACTAGTAGCCCCTTTCTTCATCTTAAAAAGATATGAAATGATCGTCTGCCTGAATTCATCTGATGGGACTCTTGCATGAGACAAAATAAATCTAAAAACCAAGTTGCACAGTTCTCTCCTTCTTCATCCCAGTCTCTGGACAATGAGTGACCACCTCTGGACAATCAGCTAGTGCTTTTAGAAAAACAATTGTTCTTGTGGTCTTGTGAGCCATTGTAGTCATGAGCAAATTTAAATTTGCATTCCTATCTTGAATAACTCACAAAATTTTCTTACCCTTTGAAGGGAGATGACTAAAATATGGGCTGCAATATGTTCTCTCTGGCAAAGGCAAAATGCATACATTTTACACATGATGGGGCAGCTATGAGTGCATCTCTGCTAAAAATTAATTGTACAGCAGCTTTGCAAAGTGTAATAGTGGTTTGGAGAGCATATGTTACTGGTGCAGGTAGCAGTTTCTCATTGACTTCTATGCCAGAATATGAAGCTTAATGGAACATATGGTATTTAGCCTGGTAGTAATCAAAGGTCCTGGAAACACACTCTACCCAGACCATGTGGTTCCTATTGAGTGGGGAGACTGAATTCCAATGTCAAGGCAACACTGGCCTGCAACTTCTGTTGCATTGTGATGAGTGCTTTTTATAATCCTGGATATTGAAATCTTAGCCTCACAGCCTGGACCTGGAGAAGCAATTTCCTGAGTGGTAGATCTAATTCATCTTTCCAAGCACATCATGCACATCTGTGGTTTTCACTGTCATCTGTACACTAATGGCTCCCAAATCATGTCTTTGGCTCAGGCCTTGCCCCAAGCTCCTAGTAACTTCGAGTCCAAGTGCTTATCAGATTTATTCTCCTGCTTGTTCCACAGGGATGTGAAACTCAGAACACCTCAGCCCAGCTCAAATGCAGAACTTATGATCTTCTCCCCGACCTTGGTTGGCGGTGGCACCGTTGTGCTTGTTATCCCAGGATTAGCCTTTGAGTCCTTGCTGTCTCTCATCCACCTGGTTCAGCTGGGCCTCGCTGCTTCTGATGCCTCAGTTTCTCTTGAATCTGGCCCCTCCTATGTACTCGCCTACCCTGCCTTAGTCCAGGCCTCCACTCTCTCATACCCAGTGTAGTAGTTCATTCTCCCATTGCTATAAAGAACTACCTGAGAGTGGGTAATTTGTAAAGAAAAGAGGTTTCATTGACTCACAGTTTCACAGGCTGTACAGGAAGCATGGCCGGAGAAGCCTCAGGAAACTTAGAGTCATGGCAGAAGAGGAAGAGGGAGGAGGCATGTCTTAAATGATGGCAGCAGGAGGGAGAGGGAGCAAAGGGGGAAGGGCTACACACTTTTAAACAACCAGCTCTCATGAGAACTCACTCCTTGTCTCAAGAACAGCAAGGGAGACGTCCACCCCTGCAATCCAGTCACCCCCACCAGGCCCCGCCTTCGTAACTGAGGATTACAATTCAGACTTGAGATTTAAGCAGGGGCACAGTGGCAAACCATATCACCTGGCTACCTGCAGGGCCGCTTACCTGGTCTTCCTGCTTCTAGTCTCTTATCACTGTTGTCTGTCTTCTGTACTTTCTCTAGAGTGATAGTTATAAAAATAAAGGTTTAATTTCTCTGCCCCAAACTTTTCAGTTGTGCCTAATTTTACATAGGATAAGGCTCTGGGTTTTTAATATACCACATTAGTCACTTGCAGATCTGGTCTCTGCCTACCTGCCCAACCTCATGTACCACAGTCCCTTCCTCCACCCCTCAAAATTCATACTCTCATGAAGTGTTGGACATTTCTGTCTCCCACGGATGACATGCAGGCTAAGTCTGTGCACTTCTGAATTGCACACTTTCTATAATTTGGAATGTTATTCTACCTTCCTGTCTTTCTCCTTTATTTCATATATACATAATTTACTTACTTCTAGATAGTATTTGACTTTTGTATCTGTTTTTCTTAATAGATTGTGAGTGCCTCATGAGTATAGAATATTTCTCTCTGTACTTTCATTCATCCATTCATTTAACCCATATTTATTGAACACATACTCTCTTCTAGATACTGTTTCAATAGAAGGGATACAGTGGTGAATCAGACAGAAAGTCTTTCTGCTGTCATCAAGCTTACACTCTCCTGAGGAAAGACACACACACACACACACACACACACACACACACACACACACACACACACACACTCTCACATTGAAAATAAACAGGAGAACTATATGGGCCCTATAGAGAATTAAAAATGATTATGTGGAGACAGTGCTTGGATGACAGCTTTAGAGGAGTGATTGTGGATGCCTTCTTAGAAGAGGTCGCATTTGAGCTGAAGGGTGAGTTACAAGAAGCAGCCAAGGGTGGAAAAGTCATGGGTGTGCCTTCCAACCAGGGCCATGGCCCTGAGTGGGAAGGAGTTTAGCAGGCTCCAGCAGCATGCACTCTTCTCAATATATTTGGGAGATGGAGGTATTGATTGACTGCTTCCTGGCAGCTTAGCCTCACACCAGGCTCTGGGAGGAATTCTGGGGAGTACAGTACATGGCCCTTGCCTGGGCTCTTATGTCTCATTAGAGAAATAAGAAGCACTGAACATGCTTAGGTAACATTGCATGATGGGAAATGGTCGCACATGGAAGGTGTGGTATTTACTAACAAGATGTTTGGAGAAATCAGAGGCAGGGGCAGGGACAGGGGTGTGAGATCTAGAAACCTGGTCCAGATAGTTTGTAGAAAATGGCATTGAGCTATTTTGAAGAGTGTATATCATGTTCACTGGGGAAGGGAGGGAAAGAGTAGCTTCGGAGGGAACAAAATCATTAGGAAATTCAGGAGGAAATGATAAACAGCCAAGGGTAGGGTTGGGGAGGGCATATGTGGGAGTATGAAGGGAGGGACTGGTGTTTTGCTAAAGGGTCTGTCTCATGGAGGAGGTGGGATGCTGGCTAAAGAATAAGGGAAGACATTGCAAATGCTCTCAGGAGCATCTGGATTGTGGCTGCAGACACTGAAGCCTCTCCAGGTTCTTGTATGGGACTGATTTAATGGGTAGGGATGGAAATCAGAATGTTTAATTTAATGGTGAAGGTCAGGGTGTGCTGGGGACACTGGAAGGAGAAGGCCAGTTTAGAGGCAATTGCATGAATTTGGGTGGGAGGTAAAGGGGTGGCACAAAGCTGGCAGTAAGAAAAGAGGAAGGGGGAATGAATTCTGGAACATTCTGAAGGGAGAGCTATCAGGATTGGACGGGAGATGGATGACAGGGGTGTATACAAGGAGGAGTCACCTGGGACCACTCTGTGGCTCCTGGAGGTGCAGGGACCATGACATATACAAGCCACTCTGGAGTGGGAAATACTATTTGAATAAGAATAGCTTCCTATTGACTGAGGACTACAGAGCTGAAGGTGCTGAGGAAATAATGAGATTTGCCAGTAGAGGTGGAGGGTGGGCAGTTGGAGGTACAGGCTGGGGTAGGTCCTAGATTGGATTTGGTATGGGGGGAGCATATCTGGCAGTGACACTGAAGCTCAGCAATCCTGGAGATTGTAGAGAGGAAAGAACAGGAGGCAAAGCCTGAGAGAAGAGCATTCTAATGGACAGTCAGAAGGAGTTTGATCACCTTGTGATGCAAGGCAGTGTTTGGACCCCATCAATGTTTCTTTGACTTTGGAATTAATTTTCTTTGCATTGAATGTGTCACATGGCCCCATTGAAGAAGTCTTGATGATTTTTGCTATTAATAGATACAGGTTAAATGCAGTTCCATTAGATGATGGCACTTGCTCAAAGATTTCTGTAGGTGTGGCCAAACTAGGAACATACCCATGCAAACTATTACTAAACCTCACAAGGTGGCTGGTATGTATTTGTGTGTGTGTGTGTGTGTGTGTGTGTGTGTGTGTGTGCGTGTATGTGTGTATGTTTGTGTGAGAGGGATGGAGAGAGAGAGAGACAGAGAGAGAGAACTAAACCAGGCACTATATGTATTTATCGTGTGTGTATGTGTGTGTGTGTGTATGTGTGTGAGAGAGAAAGGAGAGAGAGATTCAATTACGACTGCTATATAACAAACTATCCCACATTTTGTAATTTTTGTACAAAATTCAGTACAAAACAATAATTTTGTTACCCTCAAAAATTTTGTGGGTCAGGAGTTCCAATAGGTTACAGTGGGAATGGCTTGTATCTGCTCCACACCGGAGCCTCAGCTGTGAAGAGCTGATGGCTGGGGTAATTCAACAGCTGGTCCTGGAATCTTCTGGATATAAGTCTTCACTTATATGTATGGTGGTGGATGCTACCGTCAGCTGGACAACAGCTGGTTCTGTGAACCATAATGTGAGAGCCTCCCCACATGGTGTGGGCATCCTCAAAACATGGATGCTTCAGGGTAGGTGGATTTGCCCAGTGGCCCAGGGTCCAAAACTGAGTATCTGAGATAACAAGGCAGAGCTGCATGATCTCTCATAACCTAGCCTCAGAAGTCATGCAGACTTGCTTCTGTTGCATTTTCTTGGTTACAGAAAAGTCATAAAGGCTAGATCCAAGGTGAAAGGATATAGACTGCCTGTTGATGAAGGAAGCATCAGTGTGGTTCAGGACATGTTTCAAGACATCATTGGATATGTTCATTCTATGTAACTTGATTTTATGTTCCTTGATGCTCTTTTCTGAATTACAACCTGACTATGGGACTTTACTCAGAGGAAACATATAAATATTGATTGATTGAAGGATAGGTTGCTATCTGAAGAAGTCTTCTTTTTTCACACTAGCAAAGAGTTGCCTTTTGAGTTTTCAGATTTTCTTCCAAACCCTGAACAGCTGAGGCTAACCAGTGCTTAGTGCCTGTCACACCTTCCAAGAACACTCAGAGGATGCATGAATCCTGGTCTGCCTGCCCTGTGACCTCTGAGGTCCCAAACTTAGTTCTTATTGATGATTGGGAGCTGATAAGGCAATAGTGTTGCTTCCTTTACATGCTTGATCTTGGGACCAATAACTTGTTTTGTGTCTTTATTGCCCATGTGTCAAGGTTAAAAAAAGAACAAACGGATATAGCTTGGTATTAGGAATGCAATGCTTTCTTTTCTCATGAGGGAATGTGAGTGTAATTGAGCCATAATGAACATGGCTGAGGTCATTTCCTAGGGATTAATGAAGAGGAGAATATGTTTGGGGCCTGAGGCTGAGTCTTTGGTCATTAACCTAGCTGGTCATTAATATTGTCCAGGAATGCTTTACATTAGGCCATTACAACTAGTGCCATATGCTGCTACAATGGGGAAACGAACATTACCTGCATCAACAACTATTTGTTTTCCTTCCATTCTCTGCGATGACTGAGTGAGGCAGCCTCTTTAAAATACATCTCACAGACATGAAGCACCAACGGCAGGGAAAATTTGAAGCTGAGGTCCTTGGAGTGCAATATCCTTTTATATAATTTGAAGTTTCTAGCAAGAAAATGCATTAAAACTCAGACCCTGTATCTAGACAGGACAACTAGTTATTTGGGCTGTTCAGAGTAAAATCTGTGACTGTTTTCTTTGGCCTTCTTTTTGGGGTTTTCTTTGGCCTTCTTTTTTCCCAAGAAGGAAGAACTGGTTTTTTTTTCTTTTTATTGTCTGTCTTTTGTCTTGTCTTCTCCTCCTTTTCCTTCCTTTCCTGTTCTCTTCCTGTTCCCTTCTCTTCTCTTTCCATCTCTTCTCTTTGTTAAAAACATTTATGGAGGGTCTCAGTCAGAGGCATGGTGGTAAGCACTGAGGATATGTGGATATATGTGTATATACCACCTAATCCCTACTCTCAAGAAGTTCAGAGTTTAGTTGGAAAGGCCAATAAACAAACTATTGCAACAGAGTGAGATAAATGTGATGGCAGAGAAATAGTCAAAATGCTTTAAAGCACAGGAACACAGTGCTGAGACTTCTAAAGTAGAGCTGAAGTTTTTGGAGGATTAGGGGTGGGTAAGGTAGGTGGCAGTGGGAAGTAGTTCCAGATACAGAGAACATACACAAATGCAAATTGGAAAGTCACATGTCCCAGCAACTGTGTGACATTAGGGTATCAGGAAGGCAAAAAGGAACAGAGGAGAGGTCAAGATCCTGGCTGGGGACAGACATGAAATGTCTTCTGAATAAATGGCAAGGAATTTGAACTTTGTCTTGAATTCTACAAACAATCATCAATGATTTTAAGCAGGGAAGGACAGGATCAGAGTTGAGATGTAGAAATATCATGCTGGAAATGACATGGAGAATAAATTGAAAGAAGAAGTGAATCTGAGGCAAAGGAATTTGGATAAGAAGATATTAAAGTCATATAACTGGACAATAAAGTGGACTTAAACTCATGCCAGGAAAGGTGAGAATGGGAGAGAGTGTGGATTGAGCTTCACTTGGGAACTTCCAGTGGATGGCACCTGTTGACTCTCGTTAATAACTAAACTAAAGCCTGCTTAAACTGGCTTTAAAACAGGACATGTCTTTAGTTCACACATTAAGTCCAGGGTGGAGTTGTTCCCAGGCTGTGGCTCTGGTATACTCGTCATCTATCAGCACTAGATCTTTTGGCTCTGCTCTTGTCTGTAAGCTTTGTCTTCAGCCTCACGTTCCTCATGCAGTCACCAGATCGCTGCCTGCTGCAACTGTTCAATATGCTTTCTTGTTCAAACTTAGAGAAAAGAAGGAACATCTCTCCTCGAAATGGGAACAATAAATTCTTTCCTTTTGAGAGGGCTAACTCAGGTCATTTTCCCTCCCCAGGAAAAAGACTCAAGGGCTGATTGGCTTAAGCCTGGTATATTAGTTTTTTTTTTTTTTTTCCTGCTTTAACAAAATTCTATAGACTGGGAAATTTATAATGAACAGAAATCTTTTTTTTCACAGTTCCACTGGGCAGAGAATTCCAAGACCAAGGAGCAGGCATCTGGGGAGGCCCTTCTTGCTACATCATCTCACGGCAAAGACAGAGGGGCAAGAAAGAGCAAGAGGGGGCTGAACTCACCCTTTTATAAAGGCACCAATCCACCCATGAAGGTGGAATCTTTATGATCTCATCCCTTCTTGAAAACACTACCTCTTATTATTGTTACAAGGACCATTAAATGTTAACATGAGTTTTGGAGGGAACAAATATTCAAACCACAGCACCTGGGGATCCTGAATTGGATACTAGTTAAGAAGTATGGAATCACCATGCTTGGCTCAGGTATATCAATATCTACTGTTAAAGGTGGGAATGAGGTAGAGTCCCATGGTCTCACGTACAGAGGAAAAAAGAAGGTGGATATGGTTGCTGCATGGGCAACCAACAGTGTCTATGACTAGAGAGCACAGAGATGGGCATCCAGCCCAGCCAGTAGAATTGGAGGTCAGTTATGTGGACTGTAAATTTCTTGAGAGCAGGGATTCTGTGTCATCCACCATTGATTCTTTAGCTCCTAGCTCAGTGCCTGGCACATAGTAAGTGTTCAGTAAACATCTGTCACATGAGTAAGGGCATGTAGGAAGAGTTAGTATCTGAACTTGAAGGTACAGACCAGGTGAAGCAATAGAGGAATAGTTTAAGGCAGAATTTAATGTATCAGGAAGAGTAGAGAATCACATGGTTGCCTGATACCATTTGAAAAGTCAGGGCATTTAGGGGTTCTAAAACAAAAATCTAAAACAGGAAAAATCAGAAGATGAAGCACAATACTCTGCTGAGGAGCTTGATCCATATCTTGAAAACAATGGAAAACATTAGAAAAACTTTAGGCAAGGAAACAAAATAATCATATTTGCATTTGGGCTGATCATTTTGCCAGTGATATGTAGAAAAGTGCTGCAGGAACACAGGTAAGAAATGATTAGGTGAAATCAGCAGTTGATTAGCTTTTACTCACATACATGAGGCAGATGGAGGAGGCGGGGATGACCTCAGATCTTCATGCTGGATGAGGAAGCAGGTGGAGATTCCAGAAGAAGCAGGTTTCTAAGGACTAATGATACTTTCATTTTGGACAGGTTCATTTCAGGGATCCGCAAGACATTCTAGTGGAGGTATGTAGCTGAGGTTAGATGTATGTCTGTGAAGCTTGAGAAGACTTTGGGCTGGACATACATATTCAGGGTCATCAATATTCAGATGATAGTTAGAAAAGATGAAAACACCTGGGGAGAGTAGACAGAGAAGAGCCAGGATCCATGGATGAGGCATTGAAAGGGGAGGGAGTGGAAGGAGACTCCATAAAAAAGCAAAGAAAGGAACAGTCAGAAAGTAACTGGAATTCCAGGAGAATATACTTTTTTAGTATAAAGAGGTTAGAGACTTTCAAGAAAGACAAAAAAGGAGTGATCAAGAGTTAAGTACAGCAGAGAAATTAAGGAAAGTAAAAGCTAAAAACATTTTTTAAAGTATGTATAAGATTGGCCAGTCACATGGCAGTGGTGACCTCATGATGCGATGCTTCATGAGTATAATAGACTCAGAGCCTGGCTACAAGGGAATGAGGAGGAAATAGGAGGTGTACGAGTAAACACAGGGAGAATGAATATCTAGGAGATGTGGAGAGAAGACATTGGATGGTAGCCTGAAGAGTTGGAGGAAACCAGAGAGAGATTTTAGAGATGGGAAAATGGTGAATCTTGTTATAAACTCAAGGAAAGAGGCTTAGAGAGATTGCAAAATAAAAATATGAGTGGGTGTACATGTTGACAGTGTTGACAGTGCTTCCTCTCATGGTTCCAAGATGGCTGCTGCAGCGCTAAGCATCATATCCCTTGCACCTGTGTCTAAAAGCAGAAAAGAGGAGGAATGGTAAAGAGAGCTCTCCTTGTGTTTCTTTTTATCAAGGAGGAAAATCTCTCCCAGAAGCTCCCCAGAACACTTCCCCTTATTTTTCCTTGGCCAAAATAGGGCAGGGTAGCTCACACAGCCTCCTACCATAACCCCTCACCAGAATTCCTTTCTAAACAATAGAGGCTGGGGATCTTAACAGATGCATTTCCTTGCCTTCCCTACAGCTAGGATCCTGCATGTGATCTGACTTCCACCATGCCAGCTCACTGGTGCCCACCATGGAGAGGTGAGGTGAAGTGAGTAACTCGAAGGCGCAATTGTGGATCAGACTTTCTAGCAGGCAAGGTGGCTGAAGTGTTAGACTATTTTGGACCAGCTCCTGTGGGAGTGCCAGTGTCTGCTCTCTGGTGTCAGAGGTGGCGCTGATTGACAGTAGTGGCATCTTTGCTGTAACAGTGTTGTGCTGTGTTTGGGCGTTTCTTTTGCCTTTCTGGCGAATGTACTTGGTTATCTGGTTTTCCCATATGTTCTTAAACTGTCTAATATTCAATAAGAAATCCCTTTCTGCTTGATCTAATTAGGGTGGACTTTGTTGTCTGCAACTAACAATCCTGAGCAAGGCTGGGAAAAAGAGTAGCTGCATTTTTAGGTTCTTCCTGTAGGAAAGAACATTCAGAGCAATGGCAGCTGTGCAGACAACCAAAAGAATCTTCTAGATAAGTGTGCATACAGATAGGTCTGTGAATAGAGTAGATGAGACATGCTTTCTTTTATTTGGTACATGAGTTTCTTAGGAAGATTTCAAAATATTGAAAATATAGCCATTATTCCATGAATGTGATTACATGAAAGAACTGTTCATACAAACATCTGTCCCTATTCCATCTCTGTTCACACAGCTGATAGCAGTCAGAACCCTGTCCAAATCTGAGAGATAATAGTTATCAAATAGTTGGAATCTAATGAGCAAAAAGAAAATAGAAAAAGCATAAGTATTATAATTTTAGTTATGATTGTGTAGACAAAGAGGCAATATGACAAAGATGTTTCTGAAACTCTTGGTAGATAATTAGCCAGGCCAACATTGAATCCAAAATCCTTTTAACTACTATTACCATTTTTTTTGCACGTTAATTTTTAAAATTAGTTTTTATTTATTTATTTACTTCTGAGACAGGGTCTTGCTCTGTTATGCAAGGTAGGGGGCAGTGGCGCAATCATAGCTGACTGCGGCTTCAACATCCTGGGCTCAAGTGATCCTCCCATCTCAGCCTCCCTAGTAGCTAGGAATACAGACATGCACCCCCACACCTGGTTAATTAAAAAAAGATTTTTTTTTTTTTAGAAATGGGATCTCACTATGTTGCCCAGGCTGGTCAGGACCTGGGCTCAAGTGGTTCTCCCACCTCAGTCTCCCAAAATACTGGGATTACAGGTTTGAGCCACCACTCCTGGCCTTCGCTTTTGAAAATGAAAATACTTTCACATGGTTAAAAAAATACAAACATTTATACAATAAAACCAGGTTTGCCTACTACTCTTTAGTTTCTTGTGTATCCTTCTAGAAATTATCTGCACATATGCAACATCTTTGCTTGTCAATTCCTGTAGTGCTACCTCATTCTTTTTTATTTTTTCTTTTGTGACAGGGTCTCACTCTGTTGCTCAAGCTGGAGTGCAATGGTACACTCATGGCTCACTGCAGCCTCCATCTTCCAGGCTCAGGTGATCCTCCCATCTCAGCCTCTTAAGTAGCTGGGACTACAGGCACCCACCACTATGCCTGGCTAATTTTTTGTATTTTTTTTTAATAGAGATATGGTTTTGCTACCTCATTCTTTATAAAGGCTGCCTAGTATTATATTGTGTGAATGACTCATAATTAATTTAGTCGAGCCCTCATTGATGGACATTTAAGCTATTTTAAATATTTTATAATTATAAACTGTCCTGCAGTGAACATTTATGTGCATACATCTCTGTGCATATGGCTTGTGTATAATATATGATAAATGCCTAAATGAATGATGCTGGATCAAAGGTATATAATTTTAAATTCTTGTAGATATTGTAAAATTATCATCTTCAAAGGGATAGCATGCATTTAAAAAAAAAATTCCACTTTTGAAGTTCCAGGAAAATAAGAACCGGTTCTTATAGGCTGATCGGAAGTATGGGGACTGTAGGAAAACTGAACTATTCTCCAAAGGGTGTTTAGAATCTTACTGTGTAAACAATTACAGCATTAAATATCTGCAGAATTCGAGTGGCGAATGAGCAGCGAATATCAATTACACATCTGCTGCCTCTCAAAGGCAGATGGCCTTTTAATTTTATATCCCACGAATCATATCCAAATTTCACTCTCATTCTCAGAATGCTGCCCGCTCTTTCTTACTTTCACTGAAGAAATGGTTTATTATGCTTTTCAAAGATCAAATTAATTTTAACCTACAGCACAAAGAAACCTTGCACATTTTACTGAGCAGATATCTAAGATTGAAATTTCATCTATGAATCCACGCTGGTCCCTGACAATTGTTTAACACCAGGGAGTTCCATATCAGAAAAATTTTAAGACATGGTCCCTACCCCCCAGTGACCTTATGATCTGGGTGGAAAAATCAACATACTCTCTACAACTTAAGTAATGAAAGGACAGATGAAACGGAATATGTAAGTGCTAAACTACATAGTTTATTCATGCTTGGAAATACAAAGAAGGAAGAAATCACTGTTCATAGGAGCTGTCAGAAACCTCTAAGAGACAGATGGGGGGGTTGGCTTGGTTTTATGGGACAGGAGGGAGAAGATAGAACACCCTGGAGAGCAAGACATGGCTGCCATGACCACCTGGAGCTGAGTAAGGCATGAGCTGGAAGGTGAGGAAAGATGGAGAGGGGGGAGAGAGAGAGATGCAGAAATGAGTGTGGGTGGGAGGGTGGGGGGTGCTATGTAGCAGAAAAATACAAGAAATAATATAGAATGAATTGGCCATACTGGAAAGGGCATTTGGGGGATGAGAGGATGTTCTATAGGCAGCATGGTCTATAGAACCAGATGGCTCATGATCTGGGATCTCACACTCAGCCAGTTGAATTGGCATTGGAACTTTCTTAGAAAATGTGACCCTTCTTATGTTCCAAAGCTTTATGAATTTATCTAAATGTGTCAAGTTTGTAGAGGTCAAGATAGCAGTTTTCCAGGACTCGGGGAGATGTTCAAGAAGCTCTTCCACTAGGGAACTGTGGTGGTGGGGGAAGGAGGAGGTGGAAATTCAGGAGACAGGTGGGGAGGCTTGTGTGGGATTCGAGGTGTGGGACCGCAAAGGGCTGTGTTGCTGGTGTGCTGGTGGCCATGGACACACAGGGAGATGCAGGAGGGGTTTCCCAGCCAGGAACCACCGCCTGGGAGACATGTGAAGGTGGCAGGAGAGTCTATCAAACAACCTAGTAAGCCCTGCTTGAGGGTCTGCTGTGTTTGAACCCACGCTAGTCAAGTGGTGTCATTCATCTGGGGTAAATACCCAAGATTTGTTTTCTCACAGCCACAGAAAACTAAGACACAGACACACAAGGAGTGAGCTTGAGAGCAGAAATTTTAACAGTGAAAGAAAAGAGAAGAGCTCTCTCTCTTGCAGAGGGAGGGGTCCTGAATGGGTTTTTGGTTATGGCTGAACTTGAAGAGGTGGTGTCTGATTTACATAAGGCACAAATGATTGGTTGGACGAGGTGTGCTATTTGCATAGGGCACAAAAAAAACTGGTTGGGATAGGTATGCTGTTTGCATAGGGCGTGAATTTCTGGTAGTCTCCACCCTAATCTTTTATTATGCAGATGGGTTTGCTACCTGGCCCGCTCCATGTTGCCTGTTCCTTTACTGTACACGTGGACAAAGAAAAGGGAGGATGGAGCCTCCGTGTGGAACATACCTGGGTTCCAGGTAGCCCTTTTCCTATTGGCACGGCTGCCTGCATTCACCTACGCTAGCTTTCAGCTTGCTTATCTATGTTTACAGCTCGATTTTTCAGGCTGCTCTTTGTTAGAAAAGAAATTACTTTGGGGCTGCTTTTTGTTAAAAGGGAAATTCTGCCAAGAACTCTTTTGCCCTCACTATCTGCCTAAATAATTTCTTTGTAGCGCCAGTATATCATCAGTTGCTGGAGGGGAGTGAAAAGCCAACCAGGAGAGCTCGTTCATTCAAGGAGTTAGGATGTGGGCAAGTGCCAGGGCCGTGAAGGGCAAATTGAGTGGTTATAGAAATGAGTGACAAAACCCAGTGAGGCGCGAGCTCGAGAGAAGGCTAAGCAAAATGCTCAGAGGCCCAAAGACGAGGGAGATCCCAGCCAGCTGGGGAAGCTGAGCCACATCCAGCGTAGGATCCTCAAGGATGCATTGGCGTCAACTATTGGGGCTGCAGAAGAAGAACTGGGAGAGCAGCACCCCAGCACTGAGATGCGGGAGTGCGAAGGACATCTCAAGAGCTGGAAGAATGGCCAGTCCTGCTGGGGTTTCAGATGGAGGGAATGTGGGGAGGGTACAGGGGACCGGGAGGGAATCAGGTTAGAAGGGATTCTTTACTTTTAAGCTGAAGAATAGGGTTTGAAATAGGAAGCAAATGAGGATTCACGACAGATTCTTGAGCAGGCAGTTATGTGATGAGAAGACTACATTGGGAAGAGGAAATGGTCGTGGGCTGAGGAGTTAGGAAGTGACCGCAGGACCTGAGGGAGGCACAGGGAGCCTGAGCGGTGAAAACACTGTACCCACTGTTAGATATGGAGGTAGGAGGCAGAGCCTGGAGGCTGGGGTTCATATGCTGCTCAGTGAAGCCTTCATGACTTGTGGCTACCTCGGGGGTCCTCAGAAGTGAAATGGACCAGGAACGGCATTGGAAGTTTATATAAAATCCATGTTTCGGGGCCTTAACTTCTGAGGTTCTAATTCTCTGTCTTGGGTGGCTCTAGAAATGGTTTTTGTTTGTTGGTTTGTTTGGTTGGTTTTTTGAGACGGTGTCTCTCTGTGGCCCAGGCTGAAGTGCAGTGGCATGATCACGGTGCTCACTGCAGCCTCAATCTCCTGGGCTCCAGCGATTGTCCCGCCTTAGCCACCGGAGTAGCTGGGATTACAAATGTGAGCCATTACACTCAGCTAATTTTTTATTTTATTTTACTTTAGGTGCATACTGTATCTGGCATTTCTCCCCATGTTGTCCGTCCCCACCCTCCCCTCCCTCCCCACCCCTCACTGTCTCTCCCCTATCCCCACCAACTGCCCCAGTGCGAGATGCTCCTCTCCCTGAGTCCACGTGTTCTCATTATTCAACACCCCCCTATGAGTGAGAACATGCGGTGTTTGGCTTTCTGTTCTTGTGTCAGTTTGCTGAGAATGATGGTTTCCAGATTCATCCAAGTCCCTACAAAGGACATGAACTCATCATTCACCCAGCTAATTTTTAAAATTTTTGTAGAGATGGGGTCTCACTATGTTGCCCAAGCTTGTCTTGAATTCCTGAGCTCAAATGATTCTCTCACCTTGGCCTCCTGAGTAGCTGGGATTACAAGCCTGAGCCACCATGCCCAGTTTATGTGTATGATTTTTAACAGGCGATTCTTTTGCCGGTGATTGCATGTTGAGAAATCCTCTGTCTCCTAGCATCTTTATCTGTGAGCTGACTGTGGTTCAAATCTAGGCTTGCATAAAGTGCTTTTTATTTTCTCAACAAAAAAGAAGACAGAAAGAAAGGCAGATGTCGAAGTGGAAATACCACCAAATCTTTGAATAACTTTTTAGGTATATTTAAAAATGCATCTACTGAATGAATTTTCATAATTTTTCCCCGTATTAGCTGTGCCTTCTAGGATGACTACCCAATGGGTTATTTGGTAGGTCACATTTTCAACTTATATGAATACAGTTTGACTAGTTTCTTCAAGCCCAACCTAATTTTGTAAGTACCCTGTGATTGTGGGGTTCAGGTTTTTATTGCCCGAGTCCACTGGGAAGACAGCAGGGTATTAGTACCTTGTTTTCAAACAAACAGTGGTATGATCATGAACACACTTCATTGCTTAAAACTTTTTGAATAATGCTCTTGTCATTAAACCTGAAAATAAAAGAGACACGGTAACTAGGCAGAGATAAAAAGAGGCCGGGGGTGGGGGGTAAAATGGAGATCTTTGAATTTAAAAAAGAGTTAGCTATATCATAGGAAAGCAAGTTGTATTTTTCCCTCAATCTGCTCCTGCATAATTTTAGTCTATTTTTCTAATTATGGAAACAGAACAAGAAAAATCCAGACTGCTGTTCGCATTCTCACTACTTTCCTCAAGGAAAAATAAATAATAAATTGGTAGTCAGTATCTATGCCAGAAAAAAATGAAACAAAGACAAGATGTAAATTTTCTTTGTGCAAATTATCGTTGGCGCATTTCTTCCCCTTCACTTCCCAAAGTCATTTAAAAGAGTGTCATCCAAGACCGATGAAAGGGATGTGGATGAGGAGCTGCGAGTTTACAGTTGGTATCAATCAATAGCGCAATTTGGTCATCAATACATTTTGAAATGCTCTTTAAAATTGGCTGCATTTAACTATAGCTAAAGGATTACAAATGAAACTTTATTGAGCAAGTCCTCCTTTGTTTGAAAGACTAAGCCTCAGAGCCCTGAAAATTAGTATTTCACTTTATGGTAGTTGTCGGTTCAGAGGAGAGAAACTTTATCTATGTACCTTAGCGCCTTTACCACACAGATTTTGGCACCGATTTTCAATAACTCATCTCATAATGAATTCAGTGGAGAAAGGAAAAGAATGAAAAGGTGGAGAGTGAGAAATTGAAGTAAGGACCCCAGTAAAGAACTAGGACCCAGGGCTAGAGTCTGCTCTAAGATGAAGACAAACATCTCTTTCTCTCCCGTGTGCCTGTAACTCCCGGCTCCTCTAAGACTAATTCCCTTATCTTCCGTGGAGCTCGGTGAGGGGGGATGCTTGAGAAAGTCAATCAGTATAACTGTACAAAAACCGTCTGTGGGTTTTCCCAATCTCTACTCCTTATTTCTGAAAGCCCCCCAATGGAGGTGGACTATTCCTCACACAGGTTGTCATCCTAGGAAGGACCACTTTGTTTCTTGTCTGTAGGTTTCCTTCTGCATTAGCTGAACATGTGTAGCAGGTGAGAGAGATGTTCCAATCAGACAGACCGAGTTTAGGTTTGTCGTTCTGGCTCTGGATGGTGTGGAATTAAAAAGAGAAGAAACAGAGGCTTAGCATTTGCTCTTCAAGATAGATTTCAAACATGTTGTGTGAATGTCACTAATGACAGCCTCAAGCCAGGACAAATAAGATCTGTCATGCACTCATCTTCTTTTTCTTTTGATGGCTAATTTTTGGGGGGAGTGATTTGTCTCTTGTAGATATTCTCCCTGATTGGCTAGCAAAGCTTCCTGCAAGGCTCTGATCCTTCCTGCAGTGTCAGTTTTCTTCTCTATACTTTTCTCAAATGCATTCTTGGGTTCTAAATTAGTAGCTTTACTAATGCATATTTTGTTTCTAGTGACACATAAATGCAATTTTTTTTCTCAGAGAAGTATCAGAAGTCAGAAACCATGAATCAAAGAAAATTAATAAGCAGAATTAATGGCTAATAAATGTGAATGGATTTGTAAATAGCAGACACATTTGCCTGTCATCAACATGGTTGCATTTCACATGTTCTGCATTTTCCTGGCTCCTATGTTAGTAAGAGGAGTATGGTCTTACTGGAAGCTAAAAATGTTTTTTTTAATAGGATTATGAATTTGCTAAGTGTTGTACCTGTCGTCAGTTCCTCTGCCTTCTCTTCCTATCCCTCACCTCTACACATTAAAATTGTTTTAGGTTCAGAGTTTCAAATATATAAAGTAAAATCATGAATTTAAAATCATGGACAGATCATTTTACCCTTTCAAGAGCTGGAGACATTTAAAATAAAATTTGCAACCATTACCCCTTAAACAGAGAAACCTCCACTGAATGTCTACTGAGTCGTTATCTTTGCCTTTCTTCTATTTTTATAACTAGTGCGTTCCCCTTACAGGGCATAGGATTAAACAACGAACTTCATAAAATATCAGAATAGACTCCCTAAATGCTGTTCCATGGAGAAAATGAACAGATGCCTGGTGGGGAGGGCCTCTGTTTTCCATATATTGAAATTCAAAGTTGCTCAGGACCTGCTAGTATAATGTCCATAACCTTGAAACAGAGCTTTGAAAAGATTCTGTGTCATCTCGGTTTGCTCAGCTGTTTGCTGTATTACAAGCATTAACTGGTTACTATTTATGGCTCCATTTTGGAGCAGTCTGTGGGCTTCTCTTGGGTAAACTTTTACTTTCCCACGATGATAGTTCTGATGACCTCTCTATGTTGGGAACAGACATTTCACTGTTCTTTCTTCTCTTTTCCATTTTGAACTTGGCTAATATTAATTTTCACTCTTCTGTTTTAAAATGTGTATATAATTTCCTACAGGAAAAGCATTTATGCTGCTCATCTAACAGCTGTGTGAACAGAGAGTTTCTTTCATTTTAAAAAAGATTTCCCCATTTTAAATTTCCCACTTTTATTTTAAAAGTTCCAGGGTGCATGTACAGGATGTGCATGTTTGTTGTATAAATATGTGCCATGGTGATTTGCTGTACTGATTATCCCATCACCTAGATATTAAGCCTTAGCATTCATTAGCTATTCTTCCTGATGCTTTCTCTTCTCCCACCCTCTACCCTCCAACAGGTCCCAGTGTGTTTTGCTTTTTCCTATGTGTCCATGTGTTCTCATCATTCACCTCCCACTTATAAGTGAGAATATGCAGTATTTGATTTTCTATTCCTCCATTAGTTTGCTGAGGATAATGACTTCTGGCTCCATCTATGACCCTGCAAAGGACACGATCTCATTCTTTTTTATGGCTGCATAGTATTCCCTGGTATGTATGAACCACATTTTCTTTATCCAGTCTCGCATTGACAGGCATTTAGGTTGATTCCATGTCTTTGCTATTGTGAATGGTGCTGCAGTGAACATATGTGTACATGTATATTTATAAGAGCATTTTTATAGAGTTTCACTCTCTATAGAACAGTCAAGAACCAGGTTTATGAAGGTATAGAAAAGCCCAAGAAGAGCCCAGCAGAGATACTATCTGGCCTTCAAGATTGCCTTGATTAGCAAGCATATTATTTTATTACCAGCATTAAACTCTTCAAGGATGTTTCCTTTGTATGAGAGCTTTGTGGATTCCGATATATGTTACATTGTTACACTGGGGACATAAGTATATTTAATGGGAAAATGATATATAATCTATTCATTATTTTTCAGCAATTTCCTGTGTGCCATACACTACCTTAGAGTATTTTGTAACTAGAGGTGAGGATATGGGACACAGGAATCTACCTTAGGCACACATGTATTTTGGGGAAATGTGAATAATGGAACTTGGTAAATAGCTTAAGGAAAAAGCACCGGTTCCCCTGAGCATTTTTATGGACCTAAAAATCTTCCACTAGTTGCTTTTCACACTGACCAAGACTGGATACATGCTGGTAACAGGTATTGATAGCTGAAAGAGGCATAATATTGTCTGTATTGAGTTGGTTTCCCCCAGAAGTGGACCGTAAGATAAGGATTCAAGCTCAGTTTGTTTATGAAGGAGATGATCCCAGCAAACACTTGTAGGAAAGTAGGGAAGCAAGGTAGGGAAACCAAAAAGAGAGGCTTTATCAAACCTATTTCTGCCATGAGCAGCTGCCACACAGTCAGGGCAATCTGGGAGACAGTTTAGAACACACTTCAGAGTTATCCCAGCTCAAGGGAGAGGTAGCCGGGATATTTATCCACCAGCTTCCCATCACCACTGGTGGAGTGAGTCCTAGGGCCATTCATTCTCCAGAATTTCTGATTTGGCACTTGTAATATGCTCTGTGGGGAAAGAAAGTTCTCCCATTGCCTAGCCCCAGAGCCCTCAGGCATACAGTTTTAAAATGGTAGCATGATTGAGGAGATCTGGTGGAACATAGACAGTCTCTTCCACAAAATCAATGAACAGAGAAGTCCCCATGAGCTTGGCCAGACTCAACATGCTCCTAGGCCATGGGAGAGAAATGACATCTCCTTGATCCAAGCATTCTTCCACCTGGATTGGGAGTAAGACTAGCATTCATGCTGGCCTGAGCAGGTAACATGAGCAAGTATATGTTGAAGCAGATCAGGAGATGCTGCCTATAAAACCCAAGTGTGAGATGTTTCCACTTTTACCAAAACGGCTGCTGTCAACATCACTAATCATTAGGGAAATGCACATCAGAGCCAAAATGAGAGGCCCCTTCACACCCATCAGGATGGCAATGATAAAAAGAATCCACAGAAAACAGCGAGTATTGGCAAGGCTCTAAGGAAGCTGGGACCCTTGTGCACTGTTGGTGAGAATGTAAAATGGTGCAGCTGCTATTTGGAAAGTGGGTATGGCAGTTCCTCAAAAACCTAAAAATAGAATCACCGTATGATCCAGCAATTCCGGGTATATATCCAGAAGAATTGAAAGCAGGGTATTGAGATATTTTTATAGCCATGTTCATAGCGGCATTTTTCATAGTGGCTAAAAGGTGGAAGCAACTCAACTGTCTATCAGTGGATGGATGGATAAAAAAGATGTACTGACCAGGTGCGGCTCACACCTATAATCCCAGCACTTTGGGAGGCTGAGGTGGGTAGAGCACGAGGTCAAGAGTTCAAGCCCAATGTCTGGCCAACATAGTGAAACCTTGTCTCTATTAAAAATACAAAACAAACAAACAAAAAAACCCAAAGATGTGCTATATATGTAAAATGGAATATTATTCAACCTTAAAAAGAGAACTCTGACATATGCTACAACATGGATAAACCTTGATAACATTACGCTCTAGGAAATAAGCCAGACACAAAAGGACAAATAGTGCATGGTTCTACTTATAAGAAGAACTGGAATGTGTTATTTTAGAGAAGAATAAACCATAATAATAATAAACCATAGAGACAGAAATCAGAATGGTGGTTGCCAAGGGTGAGAAAAGGGGAATGAAGAGGGGGGAAAATGCTACTGCTGCCATATACCAGACTCGTCTAACTCCTCTACCTCTTTTTACTTTGAGGTCTTAGACTCCTTCATCCTGGCTACAAATACTGTCTGCATCAGCCCCTGACCTCTGCTTCCCCATTTCTGCACAGCTGAATTCACTGACTGCCCATAAATTTAATCTTCTGCCCCGGGGCATGGGAAAGGCATGATGGATTTTCCTTTCTTCTTGTCCGGTAGGGCTTAGGATTGAACACACTCTCCAATCCAAAGACTTGGTAGCCAAATTGCAATTATTTAACACCCACTTTGGGCTTCTCCCCAAACACTGCCTGTGCTGCCAGGCCCTAGTGCCCACAACCCACTGACCAGCGGCAGTGGCGTCACCAGGGAGCTTGGGGGAAATGAAGAATCTTGTGTCTCACCCTGGCCCATTGAATCAGAGCCTGAATTTCAGCAAGGACCCCTGGTGATTCCTGTGCATGTAAGAATTTGAGAAGCAGTTGGGTAGACTCCAGAGCTGTGGTTCTTAACCCAGTTACCCATTAGAATTGCAGGGTTAAGGGGTATGAGGAGGCTATCTAAAAATTGCCAGTACTCAAATTCTGATTGGGTTGCCTTGAAATGGACTATGGGCATTGGTGTTTTTCAAAAGCTCTCCAGAGAACTCTACCATGCAGCTGCGGCCAGGATCCACTCCTATAGGGCAAGTTTTGGCACCTTGCATTGACATTATTTGAATAATAGGATTTCTGCCTGAGATACCATTCCTTTCAATGTCTTGTTTCCCTACCCCCTGCTCCTCCACGATCAAAGTCTTTTTTTTCGGAAGAGTCCTGCTGTCTAATGTTCTTTTGAGAGTCCCTCTCTTTGAACCTCTGCCTTGATATAGGGCTTACTCCTAACCAAGTTCTGTCCCTGTGCACAATGTTCTTGGCTGGTGACCACCTGACCATCAGTAGTCAGGATGCATAAGTATACGGTCCCTGCCCATCTAATGAGATATCCTAGTATTAACTTTTGGAATGAGGATTTAAACTGTTATACCATATTTGGACACTAGAATGACTTCAGCCTCTGACTGTGTAGAAAATGGTGCCTTTAGCCTACCATTCTCTATCTTTTGTGCAATTATTACATGCTAGGCACTATTCTAAGAAGTCCATATATGTTCACTGATTTAATCCTCGTAAAAACCTACTTATCTCCATTGTGTATTGAAGGAAGTTGAAGTGCAGAGTTCAGTAGCTTGTTCAAAGTAGCATAGCTGATTGGTGGCAAAGTTGGAATCCGGAGTCTGACTCCAGAGACCATACTTTTAACCATGATGCTATTTTTGTTCAAAGTTTCTTTAATACAAAGTGAGAAGACCTGAGTCAATACATTATATGGGGGCAGGGGGTTTTACTGTTAGCTCTTTTGCTGAATCCAGCTTGGCTCTGCTTGACATTTAAGTTTGGTTCTTAACAGTTACAACTTGTATTTTTTCCCCAAACCAGCTAGATCAGCTTCTCATAATGGTCAAGATTTGTCATGTCCTAGAGGTGGCTTCGGGCAGGTGGGTAGAGAAAAGAACCTGGAGGGAAACTGACATTTAAGGACAGGGTTGGAGAAAATGAGAAATTCACAAAAGGACTTAAGAAGAATGACCATCAAATGCACTGTATAAAAACCAAACCCTTTCCATTACAATGGGGTCATTTCCATAGCTATTTGGACCTTGAGGTGATGGTTTCAGAATTTTCTTGCTCCAGATTTGTCTGAAATACTCCCCTGGGAATGACTTTCTTCTCTCAATCCTTTCCTAGTTGGCATCCCTGGACCACTCAACTCCTGCTCACTGAGTTCCTCCAACCTGCACCCAACCATCCAGTGTTAGATATTCTATTCTTCGGGCAATTTCTATTTATCTTTTTAAAAATCACAGGCTCAATTTCCCCTTCTTGAATTCCAGTATCAAATTTTACTGCCCACGAATCTTTTCTGGTCCTTAGTGAATTTGGCGTTTCTGAAGCCTGCCATTACATTGGAAAACATGTTTTCTTATAGAAAAAGAACTATATATGAAACATAGTTTTATGAATAGGGTTTGAGATTATAGAAAAAAGATAACATAAATGAAAAAAAATTCCAACAGAAATCTTTTTTTTTTTTTTTATTGCATTTTAGTTTTTGGGGTACATGTGAAGAACATACAATATTGTTGCATAGGTACACACGTGGCAGTGTAATTTGTTGCCTTCCTCCCCTTCACCTATATCTGGCATTTCTCCCCATGCTATCTCCCCC